>ML799250.1:342999-377268 GCA_009831015.1 Picea engelmannii
TTTATTTTTTGTTTAATTCTTGTTGATACCTTTATTGTTTTCTTTCTAACCTTTTGCATTACAGCTGTCATGACTAGAAGAGCCCAACTAGGCATGTAAGTGCTCCTTTTTTGCTCACCCATTGACGAAAAGAGCACGAACACTCGCAATGGTAAGAATATTATAGTCCTTAGAGAAGGAATAATTTCACCCTACATAGAGAGTGTTCTGCAATCTACCGTTAACTATATCGAAGAAGACGTAGGAGTGTATTCCATATTTTCTAAAGAGGATAATATTCCTCTAGAAAGAATTGATTCAGATGATGAATTATGGCATATTCGCTTTGATGGTTCACACTCTAACAAAGGTAACGGGGCTGGTATTATCTTGGTTTCCCCTGCAGGGAAAATTCATAATCTGTCATACATGTTGGAGTTTGCTAGTTCAAACAATGATGCTAAATTTGAAGCTTTGTTGTTAGGCATTGAGAACACCCTTAATCTTGGTTGTGGTCACCTTTTAGTTTTCGGAAATTCTGAGCTTGTTGTGAACCTGATACGTAAGACATGCTCTCCTACCGACAAGTTGATGGAACAATACTCCCAAATGGTTTGGGCACTTGTCTTGAACCTTCTATCTTTCAACATCACTCATGTTAAGAAGGAGTTCAATTCAATAGTTGATCGATTAGCTGTCTTTCCAGCCTCTCCTACTTAGCAACTCTTACCTCACTGGCCTGATTGTGCTTTCCAATCTATGCATTATCCATACATTTCTAAAAATGAATAATTTTGGAAGGACATCCCTAATGATGAGATAATTTGTGATGTCATTCAAAATGAACCTCTCAAGCTTGAGGAGATTATATCTATAGAAAATAATAATATTCCCGAGGGCTTGAATCCTTATGAGAGTTCGTTTTCTTTGAGTGTTGTAGGCAATAAAGAAAAACAAAAGGAAGAGGAGTTACAGAAGAAGGTGATTGAAACCATCCTCCTGAACATTAGGACATTTGAACCTTCAACCAATGTTAAAATAAAGGTCCAATGTTCTAGTAAAGAAGAGAGGAGGTCCACCAAAATACTTGGTGAATCTCAAAGGGTTTTTTCTTGGTATTATGAGTATCTTCGTGGTTTTGATCCTGGTCTTATTAAGCATATCATGAAACTAGTTAGGAAAAAACAAGAATTTGTTAACTCTGCACCGAAAGCACCCTTTCGAAGGGATTTGAGATATTTCTTAAGGGTTGGAATGTTTTTTTCATCCCACCCTGAATGGGTCTCAATTTGGAAATAATCCCCATGGACCACTGGTAATATCAAAACTTGCATTAGTCTTCAAACTTTCAGGTAAGCAATTATGAGAGGTCCCTTTTCCCCTCTCAATATTGAAATGTTTTTGCAATGGGTTGTCGAGTCACAGTTAATACCCTTACTTGACAATTTGTTTGGTTACAATAAAATCAAAGTAAAAGGGGAAAATGTTCACAAAACCACTTTCATTACTAATTGTGATACCATGGCTTACAAATTCTGGATTTTTAGCTTACTTGATACAGGTACTGCTTTTGAAAAAACTATGCACATGACTCTCGATGAATTGGTCAGTCACCATATCTATCTTGATGAGCTAATTGTGTGTGTCAAGGGAATGATGATTACATCAGATTTCTAGGTGATCATTCCTTTCCAAATTGATTTTGTCTTGGATACTAATTCTTATATCTCAAAAGATTTACAGGAGAAATTGTTTCCCTACAACACTGACAACGCTCGCTTGAAATATTGTGAGGAACCAACATGAAAAGTTCTAATGTTGTGTGGATTTTGTTGTATACTAGTAGCCTAGCTATTATTTCGATTTTTTTTCTTCTTTTCTACGGTTACAGTACCTTGATTTCTACCTTCTAAGTTAAAGTTTTCCTTGTTGTTTTCAAATTGAGTCTTTTACTTCTGTTTTTTTAATTCCTGCATTATTACTCATGTTGCGATTTTTGTCTTTATCATATTTTAGTGTTTGGTCAAGATAGAATGTTGGATCAATTCTGCCACAGTGACACACCTGCGAAGCATTGTTATTCAATAAAAATCAAGCTTACACAACTATTATGATGTATCCTCTGAAGGACCCTTGAAATTGTTATATGTTTCCACTGTTGTCTTGTAAAGAAATTGGTTATTTTCCGCTTCTTCTTTCCATTTCTTCATCCATTGAGAAATAAAAGAGAAGAACCATCAATTTTTCTCCTTGAGATAAGAACTGATTCTGGATGAATAATTGTGCATATAGGATTAAACCTCCTCATACTTAACATTTTTCATATGTTATTCCCAAATTCCCGGTCATTTTTCCATTAAATTCACTCACTTCCCCATGTTGCATAATTATTCTAGTTATATCTTCTTGGCTTGTTGTTTTGGTCCATGAAACCATGAGTCCTGAGCTCTAAATCTGTTAAAAAAAAATTTCCCCATGGATTCGCCAGTTTGAAATTGTCAATGAAGTTTCTCCCGCAAAGTATTGTTAAAGCCTATTATTATAAAAACTAAATAATACTAGTAGGTGGGACCCCCTTGAACTATTGGAGAGAAGATCTTTTCATTTTGATGTTGAGATGATTTGCGACACATCTCACATGGTTGATGAATATCTTGTTTGTTGGATTTACTTCACACACACCTAGGATTTATTTTTCCTAAGGTTATTCCTTGTTTATTAGTCATAATTAGTCATTATCCAGTCTCCTATATTTTAGGGGAGAATATTCCACCTGGAGAATATTCTCTTTTAGTTGACACTTCAGTTTGACTAGTTGAGTTGAGTTTAGATGTTGCATTGGTTTTGTCACCATGAAAAATTGGATCATCACCAATTCACTACTCTTTGTTCAATGAGTTAACTGAAGACTAGTTGACTAGTTAACTTAGCTAGGTGGCAGTTCAATCCCATAACTGCCTGAGAGACTAGACTAGGTGGAAATTTACTCTTGTAATTGTTGGTGTGTGTCCAGATCAATCTATACCACCACTATGGCTCATTAGTTATTCATTTATTCTAAATATATTGTAAATTATTCACTCTTTGAGTGTGGAATAAGGTTAATGAGAATTCTTCCATTCTTTCTCTCCTTCTTCTTCTTTCTCCAATTCTCTCTGCAAATGTGTATTATTGTTTAGATAGATATATTTTGTGTAGGTTCAACACATTTACATGGTATCAGAGCCGATGGACTGCTAAGAAAAAGCTACACCAAATTATTTTTGCAGGTACTGAAGATTGAAGACAACAAAAAGATGGATTATTCGCCATAAATACTTCTCACGCCTCATAACTATTTGGAATGGAAGCTAAATTTTTTTATTCTTCTAAGATGCAAAGGCTTATACCAAATAACCATGGCAATGGAAGTAGATCTTGATTCTGTTGATGAGAAAAATGACTTTCTCAATCGACAAGATATGGCCATAGGAATTATAGGCGTGTCTGTTTCTCCTAAACTTTTCCATCAAGTATATGAAGAACCACAAGGATCAAATCCAAATGAATTATGGACCAGATTGGAGGTTCTATTTGGGAATAAATAATATTGTGAAGATTTCATGTAGGAGGTCGAACAGATAGATCCAGAAGAGAAGCCATCAGAAGATCAAGCCTCTTATTATGAAGAGTCTTCTACAAAAGTATTTGCAGAAATTTGTATTCCATTAATTGAAGATGATGTTTACTCCATTTCAGATTTATTTTCTAAAATTTATGTGGAAGATATAGGGCATGCATCTCAGGAGTCACATGAAGACACTTTTGCATGCACCATGCATGCATCTTAGGAGACAATAAGGGAGTCGCGCACATCAGATGCCATTCTGATATTTTCTGAGAAAAAATTGCTGAAACAAATTGGATATTTGAATTCCTCTCGGGAAAATATCCAATTTCAAAAAAAAAAATCGTCCAAAATGGAGTCCGGAAAGTGAAGTTATGATCGTTTTAAAATCAACAAAATTTCAACATTTTTCTCGAAACGGCCGCACAGTTTTCAAAGTTTCATCCAAAATTGATTTGGATATTATTCATTACAAGACGATAAAATGGATATCTATGTAAATATCAATGATGTATATACTTCATCAGATCCGTGCAGACATCTACATCTTCAACAAAATCTTCAAAGAACACAAACTTGCACAGTTGTGAGGTCTTCTTGGAGTGAAGGACATGGTTGTTGAGCAACTATTTTTTTGTTCCTTCTCATTTTTTATTTTATGCATTGTAATTTGAGGGGGGGGGTTTGTTCCCATGAGGTTTTCCCTCTTTCCTCATTTAGTTCAGTGTATATTTTGTATTTGGGTACCTAACATGGCCTCTTAGCCGGGACCCATTCTTTATTTTCACCATAGTGATGTTCAGGGGGGGTGTTGTAGTTACTTCACACACACCTAGGATTTATTTTTCCTAAGGTTATTCCTTGTTTATTAGTCATAATTAGTCATTATCCAGCCTCCTATATTTTAGGGGAGAATATTCCACCTGGAGAATATTCTCTTTCAGTTGACACTTCAGTTTGACGAGTTGAGTTGAGTTTAGATGTTGCATTGGTTTTGTCACCATGCAACATTGGGATCATCAACAACTCACTACTCTTTGTTCAGTCAATGAAATGAAGACTAGTTGACTAGTTAACTCAGCTAGGTGGCAGTTCACTCTCGTAACTGCCTAAGAGACTAGACTAGGTGGCATTTTACTCTTGTAACTATTGGTGTGTGTCCAGATCAATATAGACCACCACTATGGCTCATTAGTTACTCATTTATTCTATATATATTGTAAATTATTCACTCTTTGAGTCTGGAATATGGTTAATGAGAATTGTTCCATTCTTTCTCCAATTCTCTCTTCAAATGTGTGTATTATTGTTTAGCTAGATCTATTCTGTGCAGGTTCAACACATTTACATTGTTGTTATTGATTATGAATTGAGATTATGAAGTTTTTATTCCTTATGTTACTACCGTCTATGATATTCATTAATTTCATAGTTGTTTGTTCTTATCAAACCTACATAAAAAACATGTCAGTAAAATTACATGAAGGGCAGTTTTGAGAGAGACAAGATATTAGAACAAATGCAAAGGAAGGGGACCTAGTTCTGCAATATCACATGTGAATAACTTAGAGGAAGTAAGAAACAATTGCAAGAGGAATATTTAAAAGCTATCCTAACTATACTACATGCATGAAAATACTTGATGATTATTGTTAAGCCCTAGCTAGCAAGTATATGGTTATGAAATTGTGATTGGATTATATGTTTAATATGCATATGGTGTGAAATGTTGGTGGCGCACTTGGAAAGGTGATAGTATTAATGGTTATGCAATGGTTAATTGAATTATGTGGCCAATCTACATATGGTATATTTGGATAGATGGAACATCGGTGGCTCATTTGACAAGGTGGTGAACGTTGATGGTTATGTGATTTTGTTTGAGTTGTATGATGTGAAATGGGATATGGTGATCACGCTACTGGCTTTAATGTGGTGATGGTTTCGATACATGTTTGTTTAATCATGTTAATGGATAATTTGTTGGCATGTACAGTTGAGTTAATGAGATATGGGTGGAGGTGACATGCATTTACTGCAGGTAACCTTTACTCTTCCCGTTGGCCGCCACCCTAGTCGGCATATTGTTCGATCTTGTTGCTATGGTTATGCTATGGAATTTTAGCAGTGAGGAACTTCTCAACCAGCTCTCATTTTAAGGAATTCGATCACAGTGTTGAGTACTCAACACACCCTAAAAGTTGTACGACTATTTCATTTTGGGTACCACCCTATAGTTTACTTTTGACTATTTTCGTCTCTGCTTGAAACTGATCCTTCGCTTTTCTTATATGTTTCATGTTTTAATTGATTAAAAGTTCACTTGAACATACAATGAAGAATCTTATTAACTCTAAAATACTTAACAACTACTTGAGGAATCGGTGACCTAGAATTTTTCCCGACTCATAAGAGATTTTCGGCATCGGTGGAAGATGATGGTGGCGAAAACCGTTTGGGGAGTCAAAGTAGCCAAGTATCGATCCTCATCGGTGTCGACTAATGAAATGATTCTTTCCTATGAATAAACCTTAGGAAGGATTTTTATAAAGACCGATTCGATCGGCTTCGACAGAAAGATGTAATAGTACGCACCGCATGAAAGGAGGAGTAACGCCCCCGACTACTGACGCCCGAGATGTTTTCAACGCCAAAAAGTCTCATGAATATGGAGGCCCGCTGAGAAGATGTGTACCTAAACTTTCACCCCTGATCACCAACCCCTATATCATCAGCATCATAAGTTTCATCAATATCCTATCAATGTAAGTACACACTTTGATAATAACCGATCTCTGATTCATTCGCCAAGTGATGTGACTTGACGAGACGTGTTAACCCCATAGTGTAGTAGGTATGTTGCATTTATGGTTCTCAGTTAATTTTTGGATCGCTCATTAGTTATTGACATGCATGAATCAAAAGGAACCGTTAAACTCGTCAATAAAATGCATCTCCATCCGCGCCTCCACTGTTAACCAGTCAGAATTTATCCGCAAAAAATCCGATAGTGGTTTATTTTGAATTTGCATTCATTACTCATATTAACTAACTAATATGACTGATAGTATCTCCCAGTTACATTCCTTTCGAGTCATTGTGTATGATCCCATTTTGCGCAGCAAGAAGTTCAGGGCAGATAGGAGAGTGAAGCTAATAGTCCACAGGAAGCGTTCAAAGTCCAGTGAGCATTAAAATCGTTATCTTAGCCAACATTATAGGTATGGGTTTTCTTATTGATTATTGTGCTCCATATTATATATTCTCGCCCAACGCTTCTCTACACACATGTTCAAATGAAATTTTAAATTGTAGGAATAATTCCTCCGAAGAATCCACCCACTAGGAAATCGCCGAGAGCCCCTAAGTTGTAGGAATCAGAAGTAGGAGAAGGCTCCTCCCCAACAGTTGAAAGACAATTAGAATTCATTCCCAAGCCAATATCTATCATTAAGAGAATCACCAAGGAGCCTTTTTTCCAGCCCCTAGCTTTCAGAGACATGGAGGCAAGTATTGGAGCCAAGATGGCATTTCCTTGCTGGGAAGAAGTTTTCAAGAAAATCAAGAAAGAAGAATCCCTTGAATATACCCCGCATAGAAATCCTGAAATGAGGAAGCTCGATGATGAGGTCCTCCCCAACATTCGCAGGGCTTATCTGCACATGGTGGCAAGCCGATCTTCAGTATTTCCTTACATTGAGCTCCTAAAGTGGATCATTGACCACACTGATGCCCAAAAATGTTTGATTAATGATGATAACGATGAGTGCATCTGAGTCTTCCTACCATCAGAGGTTCAAAACTATTATAAGCTCAAAGATTCTGAGCTAAAGATGAGCACCGATTCCGTCTTAAGTTTCTATGCATCACATGATACCAACAAAATCATGTCATCTTGGTGGAGAGAAGACAAAAAATTCACGAACCAAACTGTTGGCTGGTACCCAACGGCCAATATCATGGAACCATACATATAGCTCATGGATTTACTTTGCAGGTTACATGGGGAAAAAGACTATTCCTAGTTTTCAGAGGCTTGGATGCATCTGGCTTTTACAATCGTTATTTCAGGTACAAGATTCAATTTGGGTGCCATCATCTCCAAACAGTTAAGCACCTGCATAAGACAGGCTCCGGAACCGAAGGAGGGAGATACCCCCACCTTCTACATGGCTTCGTATCTAGTGGACGTGATCTACGCCAGGAGCGCTTTTGTTGGGATGAATATAAATTGGCACCCTTCGGAGCTGGCTGTCCATGTATACTTCAACATCCTATGGGAAAACAGGTACAAAAACCCTATGTTGTTATCTGTGAACACTTTATTGCATGCATTTAATCCTTGCTCTTCAAAAGAGAATGCCCTAGATTGTCGGATGAAGCAAAGAAGGTTTTAGCCAAAATCGGCCATTGGTACTTGGAATAACAAGAAACCTACATCATATTTTCCAGTGCCACAGGAGCACCCCACTTATTACCCATTTATGTTCCTGATCAGCTAGTGTTAGGGGATTTTTTTTATCAAACCATCCTGCAAAGATATAATGCAACTTTAGTAAAAGACAAGAAGTGGGCTTTCATACCATATGGGTTTCATATCGGGTTCTGCATGGTCAAAGATACCATGCATGCTAAACAACTCAGTCTAGGTCAATTGGAATTTCAGTTCCAAACTAGCCGATTTCACAAACATGATCCCAAAGGATTGGTTCTACAACACGCGTCACAGGTATCATCCTGTTGGAACTATGCCCATGACCAGTTAGAAGATGAAATATTTACTAAAAATGCCTAAGACTGGAATGTTGTGGCATCCAAAAAAGTTGATCCTCGAGAAACCAGGTTTAGAGCTATGAGTCATGAAGAGCAGGCACCATTTCTAGAGAAGGAAGTTCAAGAAATTATCCAACACCTCGGAAGAGTAGTTGCATATGAATTGGATGAAGAAATAAGTGATTCTGAAGAAGACATTGAAGCCACAGGAATTCACCAGGAATCCCTGGTACAAATCAGGGATCTTCTGAAAGATCAAGCTACACGAGAAAGGGGTATGTTGTTTCTTCAAAAAACTGAGTTGTTGATGAAATGGATGCGGGATGACCTGTATCTTTTAATAGGACCTGAAGCCTCAATTGTTATTCAGAGTATCCCGGCAGAGTCAAATGATCATGGGTCCACAGTCCCCGACAATGCCCATGGTTTCGGTAACCCTGAACCCGCAACATCATCGATCGATCCTTCAGAAGAAGGGACAACTCAACCAGAGACAGGTTGGGTCTCGATAGAGACACAAGCACCCAATCCCTTGAGTACTCTTATACATATTTACAGTGATGACGAGATTCTGGAACCCACTCACGATGCCCTGGTGCAAGTCCAAGACTGAAAGGGTCCTAAGAAAACCACTTCCCCTAAGCCCGAGGTCCAATACAAGTAGGCCTCACAGATGGAAACAAGGTCCGAAGGTGGCCTCGACACAAGAGAGTCCGATAGACAGGAAGCAAAAGAAAGACCAAGTGGCGAAACTCCACAAAAGACAATTGACAGCTCTATGGCCAGTGAACAAGTAAGAAATGAGTCAGTGCCCGATGCTTCCATCACGCCCAATATTCAAGCCCCAGGAAAACGACAAGTAGAGGATGGATCCACAAAATAGAGTGAAGAAATTCGAGAACCCACTCCTGAGTGAATATACACCATGAGTAGTTTGAGGAACAACCTCTCATGGGGATATCAAAAAATACCGAAACCCATAGACGAAGTAGCATACATCTATGCAATCTCTTATGATCAAAAGAGGAATGCCATCATTCAAAGGATCGCGAAGAGGCGAAGGATCACTTTGGATCAATAGATTGTGGTTACCAGAGAGGATAACCTAATCATCATTGCATATGCTCGCACGTCTGAACTGATCAGTGTAGGAAAATCCCTCTCAGATGCCTCCCAATACAGATCCAGGAGAGATGAAAAGGAACTAGTTGACACCCGGGAGGAGCTCGAACACCTGCGCCATCTTGTCAAATACTATAAAGGGGCTACACAAACCACCGCATATATGAAGGAAGAATTCAACGGAGTTTATAACGATTTCAAGAAGGAAAGGCACCTGTTGACCGAGAACATAGTCAAACTCCAGGAGGATACTCTCATCGCGACGTGCAAAGAGATGGAAAAATTGCACGAAAAGGCACCGTTAGCGGTAGAGAGACTTAAATACATTGAAGTGTTCCACCAGGGTCGAGAAAAGGAAAATCATGGCATTCGGCTGGTTGACAAAGTAGTTTTGACTGCATGAAGAAATCTACCGAATACTGGGCAAACATGACCCAAGACCCACACCGAGAAATCCAAAAGTAATGGGCCAAGTGCCAAAAACACTGGGGTAAAATTAATAAAGTAATGAAAGATGTCGGTCTCCCTGAATTTGGCACTCCTGATTAATTCACTAACCTAGGCGATGTGTTCAAGACACACTCCATACAAGACTCGCTCTGGGCCTAAGAGTGCGCAAAAGTCACCGATGCAATGCCAGGACAAGTGAAACAATTCGCAGGTCACTCGATCTGAGCTCGAGCCATGCTGCAACAGCTGAACTCCAGTTTGGTAAAATATCGGGTGCATGCAGTAGACATCAGAGGAGCATATGTTTCCCCTATGGAACAACACAAGTTCTCATGGGCTCAAACCTGTGAAAATATGTTTATATGTTGGTCTGAATATGAAAGAATCCACCATTTTCAAGAGGCATCTCAGGTAGACCGTTGAAAGAAACTATTGGATGATCACTCTACGTGGCAATTTTTGTTTGGCCTAAATTGTATTTAGTCGTTCATTACAATTGATTTTTAGATTATAAATAGATACATCGACCCATGAGTAAAGGGTTGATGGTTGTTGTAAGAACTCCTTTTTTTGGGGGGGGGGGTTGTTGATGTTCTTTTCTTTAATGATGAGGATAAATCGTTGTGTTGTTATGTGATGAATGTTATGGTAGATGAATTATTTTGCTTAGCATGATCTTTATTATGCATGTCTTTTCTTCTGTTAAATTAGTTTTTCTCAGACAATAATTGGATGTTCATTTGGTTAATGTATTAGTACTAGGCCATGTGGCATAGAATCACTGTCTGCTTGTTTGAGCAGTGAGTTATCCCAAGATCGACCTCTTCTCTCTAGTTAAAACCTTTGTCCTGCTATTTTTCAAGTTGGTTTATACTAGCTTGCATCTCTCATATCAGTCCCACCCAAGAGAAATATGGAAAAAGAACTGTCCTAACTGAAGGAAGAGCCTTCACTAGAAAACACAAAGCCCATAGATAATTTCGCCAGATCGCAAGATCTGGAGAACCATTCCACTCCAAATGCTACATAGTCTAATTGGGCCTCAGTGGCAGGTTTGGTTCCTCCTTTTGAATCAGTGGATTTAGGCCCCATCAACAAAACTGGCGCTAGAAGGAGGGGTAGAATGAATGGTTGAGTATATAAGTTATATAACATTTCAAACAACCTATAGATTCATAATGGCCCACATGCATGGCTGGTCATCTGAAAGACAACCCATGCTTACCGAGTACTCCCGAAGCAGATAAATCACTCAATTCCGAGGAAGGAACTCTTCACCATGAAATACCTTACGCCCTCCCTCACGAGGAAGTGAATCAATTCAAGAGAATTACCAGAGCCTACACCCAACAAATCGATGTGTTTCCCTTCACCCCCATCCTCCCTCGAAGAAAACAACAAAGAAGATTAGTAGTCATCACTCTCGACAAAGTTTTTGTACACTCTGTCGAAGAATTAATATATTTCACGATTACCAAAATCCAAGAGCCTCTTGATCTAATACCCGAGATACCAGTCGGTGACATATCCGAACATAACGAATTTTCGAAAGAAGAAGAGTTTGACTCTGACTCCGAAGATATGGAAGGGAACAACGGTCATGGGGAGGAAAGAGAAGTTCCACTTCAAGACAACCAACCTTGGTTGGTCGGAGACGATGTGGCCATCCCAGGATGAGTACATAATATTCCCCGGCACCAGAAAAAGATGCTTCCCAAGTATGATCCTGAAACTTTAGGTTTTCTCGAAGATCACATCAAGAAATTCATACTTGCAATCAAACTTATGAACAATCAACATGAAGACGTAGTATGCAGAATTTTTCCATGCACGTTTGAAAATTCGGCTTCCACGTGGTATTTTAATTTGCCAGTAGGATCCATAACCAGTTGGACTAAATTGCAAAAGGATTTTCTAGACAAATTTGTCGAAGAAACTACTACGAGAGCCCTGATGGTTGAGCTATTCTCAGCCAGCATGACCCCAAAAGAGAGGGTCAAAGATTTCAATCAAAGATTCATGACCATCCTAAACAAATTCTATCCCGCGGCGAAACCAACTCAAGAATTGCAAATCGAGGTTTATGCCAATGCGCTCCCGGCTTCTATTTCCATGTTTGTTAAAAGAGCTGCCAAGCAAACCCTTGTGAAAAATTTTGAAGAAGCCAAGACGATATAATTCTAGATGAAAGGATATAAAGAAGTCCAGGCTTCTATGGTGAGGAAAGAAAGCAAGCCTCACCCTAGAAGAGGACTCCTTTTGACCAGAACGTCGGGGAAACCGACTGAACAAACTTTTGACAAAGGTAATGGAGATATAAAAGATCTGCAGTGCATGGTCAAGAAACTATCGAATGAGATTATAGACATGAAAAGGAGTGTAGGGGGAGGAAACCAAGGCCAAAGACCCTATAAGCCTTTCTTTAAGAGAAATAAGCCTTTCAAAGTAATTGAACCTCCCCCAGCCAACTTAAACATTGACCTAGTGATCCAAAAATGAAGGTGTTACTGATGAATTGCAAGTTAGTTTAATGTACTTTTTGCATCGGATCATTAAGAATGTGAAATACATAAACTTATTATCTTGTTTGCAGAATATCAAATGTGACTTTTACTTGATGGTTATTAAAGAATAAAGAGATCAACCAATAATATCCATGCTGCAAATTAAGAGAATAGGACAATAAAACAGAAAGAGAAATAGAGACAAGAGGTTGATAACGGAGTTCACCAATCGTTGGCTACGTCTCTGGGCCCGCTTCCAAGTGGAGGACCTCTTTATTGCTCTTTAAATGCTCAAAGTTCTCTTACATAGGCTCTTTGTTCTTAGATTACATGCTTCATATCTGCTGTGCAAGACCTCCTTTCTCAGATTCATGCATGCATCATCAAACTCTTCTCAAAAACATGGAAAAATGCCTCTCAAATCATGAGAAAATGCCAAAAATTACAAGTTGCTCCTTCAAATCCCTGCATCAAAAGTTTTCCTACTAGATGTTACCCATGATTTTTTTCCTCATGATGATGTATTGATGATGGTGTACTTAGGCTCTTCATAAGAACTTTCTCCTGAGAAAAAGTTACTTTCATCTCTTCCCAGAAAACTCATTTTTGAAGACTGTTTGCAGGTTGCTAGTATATTTGGGTGCAAGAATGCCTGATTCTCGCAGGTTGCCTTAAGCCAGGGTGAAAACTTCTCGCACTGTTTTGAACTGCTAGGGTGCGAACTCTTCCTAAAGCATGGAAAAAGATGAATTCTCGATGTTTCTAGAAGGGAATCTTCTAGAAGGATGGGTTGGCATTCGAATGGTTATCCTAGTACTGGATTCCCTGATATTTTGGGATCATTCTTATCCAAGTAACTAATTCATTCTCTCCTATATATTGAGGGAATTCTCATGGAAAATGTAAAGCAAGATTCATTGGAGAATTGGTGAAAGAATTGTGTGAAGGACTGAAGCTTGAACAATAGCTTGGAGACTCTAACAAGTCTATCAAGAGAATTTGATCTTCTTCATACAAGGATTGAGCAAGTGTGTGTGTCGGAGCCAAGATCCATCGAAAGGAAGTTTGCAACATCAAGGCTCAGGTTGTAATCTTTACTTTCCATTAATATGATACATTGGCATGTCCCTTTCCCATAAAGCTAATCTCACTTTATTGTGTAATTCCTTGATCATACACATAGGTTAACTGTTGAATATATTGTGCTATCTTCACTTTGGTTGGTTTGTGTTGTCTTGGTATGGACTTCACAAGAGCACTGGAGAAAAGCAGGAGAAATAGAGACCCTAGGAAGCGATATAAAGGTATGTTACTTGTTCCTTCCTACTAGTTGATTCAGTGGTCAAAACTTAAGGAAAGAGTCATGTCCTGTCCTGTTTTGTTCTAGATCCAGGTGGATCTAGGGAGATCAGTTAATGTCCACACCTACCGATTAGTCCGATAACAAAATTGGCGACTCCACTGGGGATCATCCCATTTTATTGGTGGCTTTTGGTGTTTTTCTGTGGCCATTTCCTCTGGTTTTACTTTTCTCCTGTCCTATCAATCTTTGAGTCTTCAGGATATCCTGATAGACCCTCTAGGTCTGGAGGCCTTTTCAAATTTTTCTTCATTTTCCAAAATTTTGACTATGTTCAGACATTCTCGCACTGTACTTCACTGCAACCTGCGAGAATTGGTAGAGTTCGCACTCTGCCTTTAGGTTTCAGTGCGAGGTTCTCGTACCCTGCTCAAGGGTCACCTGCGAGAATCACTGATTCTCGCACTGTGTAGTATTTCCAGCCTGCGAACTCAATTTTTCAAAAATTTGGATTTGAGTTTTGGCATTTTCAACTGCCCAGATCAGTTTGATTGCTTCATAAGAGTTTCTTGGACCATTGATTGATGTCTTTCTTGTCTTCGTTTGCGTGCATGAACAGTCTTAGGATTTCAAGGCTCTTCTTGTCACTTTTGTCTTGAATTTCGTTTCTTGACTTTTCTTGGCATAACTATACTCTCTGATTTCTGGATCTGAGTGTGTTTGATTAGTTAAGAACCGGTGATCGGTTGAAAGTTGAGGTTTCTTGGTCTTTATCATTTTCTTATTGTTTGAAAAATCATTTTTCTTGTGCACTTGAAAAGACTATATTGGTTTTCTCTTTATTTTTGTTTTCATTGAAAGAGTTGATTGGGTTTGTTATTGCTTGATCATTGGTTTTTGATTTTCAGTACTCTTACTATCATAGTGTGGGTCCTTTTTGAAAAGTGAACAAAAAAATTTTCTTTCAAAAAATTATTTTCATTTTCGGAAACATTGAAAATCAAATTATTAAGATTGTTGAAGTTATTGAAAAAGACACAATAGAGAATTGTCATTTGATAAGTGATTTGTTGCATTTTCATTTTAAAGGAAATTGTGCATTGTAGTTCATGGTTGATCTGGAAAAATTTCTCTCTCTCCCATACATAGGATTCATCGAATGCAAAGTGATACATTTCATTTTCATCCTTGCAATGTTGGGTCAGATTCATACAACATAAGTTTCACCTCTGTTTCCTTTGAGTAAACAACAGCTCGTAATAATAGTGTGTAATCATAAAATTGATCTAGTAACTCTTTTCTAGGGCTCTATCACACCAACATTTATCTAGGCTAGCGCTTTGGAGTAGGAAAAGAGATACACTCTCCAAAAGCACAAAACACACAATAGCATCTTGTGTTAGGGAGTGTTAAATTCCATTTGCAACATCTTGTCCTGGGAAGCCCTTCTCACACAAGGGTCAAGCACGAGGTCACATTGATATTGGCAGAGTTACTCACGTTGCTTTGTTGATATCAGTGTAGATATTGCATGTATTACGGGGTTCACTCAGAGGTATACCCACAATGATGAGTGGAAGCCTTTTGAGTTGATTTCGGGATAGATACCCTGCCCTTGCGTGTGGATCGGACTATCGACTGTCCCCCCAGGATTTATTGTTGTTGGTGGTGACCTTAGTGGCCTATCTTTCTAGGTTCTTACCCGAGGTGACTGTGGAGGGGAAAGTCTTCACGGTACCTGGAATTGGCATTGACCAAACTCACTCGGGCTCCTTTGAGGGTATACCCACGATTATGTGTGGGAGCTTGCACCAGGGTGTAAGTCCGTTAAACAGGTCGTCAGCGTAAATTTTCCACCCTAGCCTAGCCCCTTCTCATCTCGTTGTTGCGACGTTGGATTTCATCACCAACTAGTAGCTTCGAAATTAGAAGGTCTTGTTTGCTTGGTGTTGTAGTTTTTGTTTACTAGCGTGTGTTGTTTGTTTCTCGAAGTTGACCATAGGATTTTCTTCGCGAAGTCTGTCGCTCATTTACAATAGCTCCTCCATGTCGTTCACATAGAATGCAAGGTTTATCTCCATAGAATCTGGAAGGTTCTCAACCCTTGCCCACAAGCACACCTAGAGGCTCTCCTCGGGAGAGTGAAGTCCCAGTCGTCACCACACCACAAGTGGAACAAACTGACTCTCTAGAACGTTTTCGAATTACTAATACTCGAGAGGACTTTCGACGTCACACTAATTCCGAGCGACCATTTATGCGACTGAATTCTTCCGGAGAATTAGTTGTTACATCTTCTGGTTCACCAGTTGGACCCTTTATTGGTATAGAAGGCCAAGATATTTTTTGGTCTACAGGTGTTTTCCGCCGAGACCTTTTTGGTCCAGGTTCACCTGTGATTTCTGAAATTAATCCTCCTGTGATTTCCAAAATCTCTAACCTAGAGATAGTACCGTTGACTACTTCTTATCACTTTACTGTCCCTGCCGAAATGGCCCATCTCACAACTAATTCGAGTGTTCCAACCGGATTTCCTGCGATTAGTCTTGCTCCCATAAATACACCACGAACGCCCAATGTTAATCCGACACTACCACCTAGATACCGTGCATTGAGTGCTTCCATTCCTACTCCTGCGCAAACCACATCCAGCTCTCCTAGTGGTCCTTCTTCTTATGGGATTTTTCTTCCCGGTTTTGTACCAACACTCCCTCAATTTCCTTTTGGAGGACCTTCCTCATCTTCTACTAGAAATCCTAATCCTAGTGGCGCTATTTCGTCATTCACTCCAACTTATCAGTTTCTGTTTGGTGGAAAATCCCATCTAGGTAGTATAACTCAACCCCCTCTCAGTTGGAAAATGCCAATTGGAATATTGCCCTCAATTGGTACACCACCTTCAATGGGAGGAACCATTCCACCTTATGGGCAAAACATACCTCCATCCTTGGCCCAGTATTGGAATCAGTTGATACAAAATTCTTCTCAATCGACTGGGGGGCAGCAGTTTCCAACTACATCCATGACACCCCCTAGCATGGGCCAACCATATCCCGGTTTGTTTAATACCATTTGGGGGGAAAATGGTCAAACTCAAGCCTCTGTTCCAGGGTATAATCCGATGAGCTACTATCCTGTCCAACCACCACCAAATATGCTTGGATCTTCACATTATATGCAAATTGCTTATGGTCCTACTGGTTTGCCGACAGGGCTTCCTCCCCAAAGCCACCAGTACCTGCAGGTGAATCGACAGTTACCCTTTCTCGCCACTTTGGACCTTCCAGATTTGTCAAGGATTTTAAATGATCCTATTCGTCACTCTCCCCAATAGCCTATTATACCAACCAAGCTTCCCCCGGACATTCCTAAATTCGACAACAAAGTGGGAGAGTACCCAAAAAATCACATTATGACTTTTCACCTATGGTTTTCATCCAACTCATTGATGGATGACTCTATTCGTTTACATCTTTTTCAACGAACCCTTACTGGTTCTACTGCAAAGTGGTATATCGAATTGCCACGTGGTTTCTTCTTTGACTTCAATACCTTAGCTATGGCTTTCCTTACGCATTACCAGTTCCCGATCTGTTATGATACCGGGACCGAGATTTTGACTTCCTTCAAACAGACTAAAGGCACTCATATATCTGATCATATCCATGAGTGGCGAAGGAGACGACGTCTCATTAAAATTGAGCTCCCTGATCAGTTACTGGTAGAATGGTTTACAAAATCATTTGTGAATGAAATCAGTAAGGACATTTCCATGGGTGGCGTAGTCACTAAAGAGAAGGCTATAAGTCGTGCTCAATATCTTGACCTCATTTATTTGCAAATGGGAACCCTTTACGATTTATTACCTGAATTACCTCGTCCTATTTCTTCCAGTACTTCGACTACTCTAGCTGCCTCGCATGCAGCTGATGGTGTGATTGGTACTGCCCAAGCTCAATCACATGCCGCTTCAAGTACAAACCCTAAATCTGCTTCTTCTAATGTTCAAAATGCTCTATCTCCTGCCACTACCACCGGAAAGACTTCTGAGGTAAATGTCGTTCAATCTACCCCAGCCGGTAAAAACAAATCTAAAAAGGGGAGAGGCAAGAATAAGGAGGGAAAAAATAATCCTCAAGCAGAGAAAAATAAAAATACCCCTATTGACGATCGGGATAAGCGAAAACCACGATACCCTTTCCTTATCTATGGTGATTATCACCACACAAAGGATTGTCCATGACGTGCCGAGGTCACTAAGTTCCGTCAGGGAGCCCCGAAACCACCTGCACCAACTGTCTTGTCCCAACCCTTCCCATCTCAACAACAGGCTCAGTTGGTCATCCATGGCCAACCCTCATCTTCTACCACTTCTTATGTTTTGATGTGTACTGGTGATTCTAAGCAGAACAACATTGCACTCACGACTCAAGCCAAAGATTATTCTCCATCTAAGGAGAAGGTTGACGATTTACCCCCTTCCTTAGTACAACCCTCTCCTACGACTCCACCTACAAACGGTCCTCTTCATCTCGAACGACCGAGCCTCGACAAAGTTCTGCGACCCCCCCCTAAGGGTGTCGTTCGAAAATTGGCTTTCAATCCTCATGCTCGTGCAGCCTAGAACTACAACATTGTTGAAGATCTGGACCAAGCACCTTCTGCGATGCCATCCCTTGAAGTCCTTCAAACTTGTCCTGCATAACAGAAGGCATTGTTGAAAGCTATCGGTGGAATTGACCCAACGGATACGAATTTAATAGTATTTGACTTGGAAGATCACGTTCCAAGGTTACCCCCTCAACTCGCGTTCCAGATACAAGTTGTTGTCTGTGACAAGAACATTTGTCGAACTGTTATCGATGAGGGTGCCTCGACATGTGTCATGTCTCTTGCTTGCTGGAAAGACATTGGCTCTCCTTCTTTGAATGAATCACAAAACACTCTTAACGCCTTCAATGGCTCTGGTTTTAATTCCTACGGTGTTCTTCCTTCATTTCCCATCACGTTAGAAGGTAAAAAGGTCCAAGTCGAAGTGGAAGTCTTTGACGCTCCCCTTGATTATAATCTTCTACTTGGATGCAGCTGGATCGATTCCATGTGTGCAGTCGTATCAACACTTTTCCATGTAGTACGTTTCCCTCATCAAGGAAAGGTTATTACCCTCAACCAACTTGCCTTCTTTAATTCCGATACCTGTACTAGAAACGTACCATTTATTGCTAAAACCCCACCGGGTTATGAGAACGTCAGTGTAGGCCTTTTCAAGGACTCCTCATTAATGGGTACTTTCCCCATTCCACCGCTCGATTTCCACGCCCGTCTGTTGCTTCCATCAATATGATCTCCACTTTTCCTCACGAACTTCCTGCGTCTCACGACCCTTGGATAGTCCCTGACCCTGGAGATCATCTTTGTTTCAAAGACGAAATGCCATTAAGTCCGGTTGAGTCCACCTATCAGGCCATTCACTCGGCAACACCTTCTACCCCTTCTCTTGATGAGTTGTCTCCCGATCCTTTTCACGTTATTTTTCTGACTGATGAGATGATCATGTCCATCATGGAGGATACCCCTTGGGACGATGGGCATCATCGTTCCATCCTCTTTCTGGAGCAACACACTCTTGAGAACTACCAATGGATTTCGACTCCGTCGACCATTGTTGTCATCTCGACTGTTTCCAAAACTACACACGATGTGTTTGCTGAAGGGAACTTAAGCAATATCTCACCCATGATTCCCATTGACATATCCATTAAACCTGGAATCGTTGAAAATGTCCATATTGGAGCTTCGTGTTCACCTGACGAAATCATCACCTATACGTCCCTGTTCAAAGAGTTTCGTGACATCTTCGCCTGGAGTTACGAAGAAATGTCGGGTATCGACCCTGAAATTGTGATACATGAGATTAAGACATATCCTGATACTAAACCCGTCCGACAACGCCTTCGTCCAGTTCACCCCCGTAAAGCGGCTGCTATAAAGCTAGAAGTCGAGAAACTTCTGAAATCCGCCTTTATTTATCCGGTGACTCTCACAGACTGGGTTTCCAATCTTGTCCCGATTGACAAGAAACAAGGTGTGATTCGTGTTTGTGTTGATTATAGGGATATCAATAAAGCTTGTCCAAAAGACAACTTTCCTACCCCTTTCGTCGATCAGATTGTCGATGACTGCGCCGGAAGTGAAATCTTCTCTCTCATGGATGGTTTCTCCAGCTATAATCAAATTAACATCGTTCCTGAGGATCAACATAAGACTGCTTTTATTTGTCCTTGGGGTACTTTTTCATATCGGAAACTTCCTTTCGGTCTCAAGAACGCTGGCACAAATTTTCAACGCGCTATGTCTTAAGCTTTTCATGATATCAAACACATCGTTCAACCCTATTTGGACGATTTACCCGCTCATTCTATGCGTAGAGTCGATCACCCAACCCACCTCCTAGCCATTTTCATTCGTTGTCAATTCTACCGTATACGCTTAAATCCTCATAAGTGCGTTTTTTGTGTGGAATCCAACCGTCTTTTCGGTTTTATTGTTTCGCGTCAAGGGATCCGGGTGGATCCTTTGAATATTGAGGTGATTCTTAATCTCCCTCCTCCTTCCACACTGTGCCAGTTACAAAGTTTGTAGGGGAAAGCAAACTTTCTTCGTCGTTTTATCCCAAATTACACCAAGATCACTCGTGGATTTACGCGGCTATTAAAAAAGGATTCAGAGTTCGTCTGGGATACCATTTCCAACAATGCTTTTGAAGCTTTGAAGTTGTCCCTAACACGTGCTCTGCTTCTTTTTCCCCCCGATAACAGTCGTGGTTATTTCCATTACCTTGCTGCCTCGGATTAAACCATTGGCATGGTTCTCGTCCAGGAGGATGATGCGCACGACGAACATGTTATTTACTACTTGATTCGAAGTCTCACGCCGAATGAAATCAAGTATCAACATGTCGAGAAACTGGCCTTGGCTGTCGTTCAAGCCGTTCAATGCTTTCTACAGTATATCCTCTCATGCAAGACTACGGTGATTTCCCATTGCAACCCTATGCAACATATTTTGACACGTCAATTGCTAGGGGGAAAATACTCCAAATGGATTGTGATACTCCAGGAGTTTGACTTGGAATTCGACCGCTCCAAGTCCAAGAAGTCCTTAGTTTTTGCTGAGTTGATATGTGATTTTCCCCATTCTGCAACGGAAAATGTAGTAGTCGGTTCATTACCCAATGAATCTCTTTTCCTTATTAGCACTGATGATCTTTGGTATGGGGATATCATTATATATCTCCAAACCCAGACTTTTTGGCCAACTTTGTCCAGTACTGACCAACGTCGTATACGCTATCAAGCTCATCAATACATTATCCTCGGGAATACTCTTTATTGTTTGGGGATTGACTCTATTTTTCGACGTTGCTTGACGTTTGACGAAGCCGAGAAAGCTCTGAATGAATGCCATTCCAGAGCATGTGGTGGTCATATGTATGGGTATGCTACTGCCCAAAAGATCTTATGCGCAAGGTATTTTTGGCCTTCTTTGTTTAACGACTGCATTATTTCCATTCAGAAATGCCATGCCTACCAGACCTATAATAAGAAAATCCAGTCACATCTTGCTCCTCTTCACCCTGTGGTCTCAGTTGGTCCCTTTGTGAAATGGGGCATCAATTTCATGACATGTCACCCTCACTCGGCCAGGGGGCATGGTTACATCATTGTAGCCGTTGATTACTTTACGAAATGGGTCGAGGCGATGCCGACATTTGACAAATATGGAAAGACCGCAGCATTGTTTCTTTTTAATCACGTCATAGCTCGTTTTGGTGTTCCCCAATCTATTGTCACCGATCATGGTACCCACTTTAGGAATTTTATGATGTCCGAACTTACTGAAAAGTTGGGTCTTCGTCATGATAACTCAATGCCCTATTATCCACAAGCTAATGGCCAAGTCGAAGCAATTAACAAAGTTCTCATAACTATGCTTCAACGAATGATAGGGATTCATAAAACAAGTTGGCACACAATGTTTTTTTCGGCATTGTGGGCGTACCGGACATCTTTCAAGTCCGCTACTGGGTTTACACCTTTTCGGTTAGTCTATGGTGTGGAAGTTATTCTTCCTATTGAATGTGAGATACCCTCTTTAAAACTAGTTGTTGAACTCCTACCCAACACTTCTGTTGAAGAAGAACGTCTATTGTATCTTATGCGATTAGACGAAACTCGACGTGATGCGACCCTAGTTATTGAAGCTCAAAAAAAGCGTGTCAAGGCCCAATACGACAAGCATGTCAAGCCTCATGTTTTTTCTGAAGGTGATCTTGTTCTTCTCTATTAACAAGATCGAGATATGTTAGGAGCTGGGAAATTCGAACCCATGTGGCAAGATCCTTATATCGTTCGACGAGTTTTGGAAAAAGGAGCTTATGAGTTGGTAGATTACGATGGTATCCCTTTGAGTGAACCCAGGAATGGGTTGTACTTGAAGAAGTACTATGCATAAAATCATCTGTGCACTAGTACTTGTATTCTTATTGTATCATACTTCTTGTGTGTTACTTTAGTTTTCTTTTGTCGTTATCTGGTCTCTGCCCTTATGTGACGTTGTGTTTGATTTCTAGATGTCGGAGTCTTCGCTACCCTATATTGGCTTCGCTGATGGTGCTAGCCATAGTACTCAGAACCTTGCTTCCGCTACGTGGGCAATTTACACCCCTACAAATTAACTTGTCTCCTTACGAGGTGTGTGCCTCGGCCGTGCGACCAACAACATTGCAGAGTATAGCACTGTTATTGAATTATTGGTTGATGCTATCTTGCTCGGAATTCGTCATTTGGTTGTGTGACTTGATTCGCATCTTCTAGTACTACAGTTAAGTAATGTCTACTCTATTCGAAGTCCTACTTTGTTACGGGTGTTTTTGCGAATTCGCCTCTTGGAACGTTATTTTGATCACATTGAATATCAACATATTCCTAGATGTCTAAATACATTAACAGATGCATTGGCTAATTATGTATTGGACAGACATTTGAATCATTTATAAATCAATCACATCAATAGTCACACAATATAAAGAAAACTGGTAGAAACCGTCTGTATATATAACGATCAAAATATTTTTTTACAAAAAGTTTGTCCGGAGACAAAAATGTCAAAATCGGAAGCTCATAGCTTCTACAACGTGACATCATGGATGACGTTCATGGTAACACACGAATTCCCGAGCAACCCTATGGAGCAGTCGAATCATGGACCCTGATACTCCTACAGTATGACGTTGATCACGTCGTGGAACCTCTTCCAGAGTCATGTCTGGAATATCCACGGTCAAGCCCTCCAGATTTTGTTCCACCACCTGATAATCTTCAGCGTATTGTGGCACTACCGCTACCTCTCCTCGCCGCTGAATGGGAGAAGTACCGGGAGGTCTGTAAGGTCCAACATCTGTGACATCAACAAACAATTTTGTATTAGTCTTTGAACGAACATATAAAACAAAAACATTTGAATATGATAAAAATTCACAAAACATTTTAAAAAGAAAAATGTGTGTACTTCTTACCAAGGTCCCCCCACTGAGCATCCTCTGGCAATACTAAATACATATCTCCTCAAAAATCCAACCCAGAATAAGCGTAGTCATCAACCATAAACATCTGTGGTTGAAGGCAGTCAAAGAAAGTATCATCATATTTGATGATCGGTCCTGCTACGTGCCGGGACATGAGCCGACACCATATTAGCATCCTTGGATCCCTGGGAGCCGGTAAATTCCACTCAACCTGTAGCCTCAGTAATGGGACCCACTCAAGGAAGAAGGATACCATCAAAGATCCATACCCGAATTGCTTCAGGTCACCGCGTCTACATTTGGTCAACTGCTTTTTTATACTGCGAAGCACAGCATCTGCCCAGTTGAACACCCGAGGCTCAGTACACTCAATAGCATACTGGAAGTAACTCTGTAATGCCATGTGAGGAGCAGAACTCCCAACCATCCGAGCTATGGTGAATAGGATAGTACAGAGGGTCAAATCTCGTACCCCCCAAATAGCTACTTTTCCTTTCTTTCTCTCAGCCTCGGGAACGCAGTGTAAACGACAGTACTCACTCATCTGCAGCCCACCACCTCTGCTACCGGTCAGGCTCACATAGTACCCCCGTCGGGACAATCCAGTCAAAAAGTAAATGTCCTCAATGTATAAGGATAGTGTGTGGACCCCCATATGAAATACCTGTTGATCAGGATCCCACATACGCACCAGGTACTCTAACAACCTGACTTGGGCCCTCATGCCCGGGATACGAAAGTACTTCAAGAGGCCACAATCTCTCAAAGAAGTAATAGTAGGTGGATGATTTTCGTCCATTGCATTGTCTTCTTCATGTTCCCTTTCGCGCCATTCAAACACCATTTTGATGGCCAATTATCTACATAAGGAACACAACAAGGAGATTAGTCACTTTTTTCATGATTTGGTTCTTGTTCATTGGGTAAATTCTTTAAAACATTTTGAGCTTTGCGGTTCTCGCAGGTTCCCTGTGTGCACAGTGCGAGAACCTCGCAGGCTGCCTTAGGATCACCTGCGAGAATGCCTCATTCTCGCACGTCCCGTATGGCCTGCCTGCGAGAATGGAAGTGCGCAAGTAGGGCTCCATAAATCAACTTGAAAATGAAATTTTAACCAATGAAATTGCAAAATTAAACCATGAAAGTGTTAAGGACTAAGAGCCTACCTTACTGTCATTGATGTCTCGCTGAATGGACGATCGCAACTCCCGCAATCTGACGCCGAACTTTGAGGGTAAAAGAGGGGTTTTTTGAGCTCAAATAGTGGAAAGGTAAAAATGATGTGGTAAAAAGAGTATTTACTCATTTTATTTACTTTTACTATGTCATTTGGTTTTTTATGAATATTTATCTATTAAACTCTAATCCCTAATGTCATTTTGAGTGAACCTTTTGCAGGCGTAATGATTTCGATGGTTAAAAACAGGGATACGGACATGTTTTTCTTTGTCATCGCGTGTTTTGATTGTTTTTTATGGTTTTTATATAAAAACCTCGAGCATGGTCTTTTTCCGTTCTTGCGCTCCTAAATACATGAGAACGAGATCGAGCATACTTTTATCACTTTTTCAGGCTCAACAAGGTTATACGAAAAAGGAACCCCCCTAGAGTCCTCTTTAAGCTCTTTTCAGACTCTCTAAACATGAAAAGATAGCCGAGCAACCTTTCTATTTTCACGCTCGATAAAGTATTTGAAGTTAGCGTCTGGTGAGCGATAATTTATCTCTTTTTCGGTCTTGTCTAGACTATTTTACGAAAAAGGAACTGAGAGATTTCTCTTTTAAGTGTTTTTCCAAACTCTATAATCTTGAAAAACCTTCGAGTTTTCTATCCTTGGACTCGTTAAACAAACATCGACAGACCCGTAATGGGATCGAACCACTCCTTCTTAGGGTTCGTTAAACATACTACGAGGGACTCATCCGAAGGATGAGCTTACATCAACAAGCATATGTTATCCTCCTCAATCTTGCGTAAAAATAAAGAGGTACTCGCCAAAAATGGTGGGGGAAAATTTGGGAAAGGGATATGTTTTCATCTTCGTATTAATTGGCAGTAAGTGTCGCTCTTGAACACGACACCCCCTATTCATCATTTGAAGCTGGTTTGGGAAATCCATTTGTCTCTCATTCGATTTGCTACAAGGTCATTTCCTGTGTCGTCTTTGAGTCAATGCTGCCAAATCATTGGTCATGTCGTTCATATGTTCAAGAGAAATCCATCTGAAACCTATATTGAGTCGGCCATTTGCAGTTATCCATTCTCTCTGTGTCGGCCTTCCCTGTGTCCAGTCCAATTCAGATCATACTCGGTTTCACCTTCAAAATATGTTACTCATTTCGTGTCATTGATGGGGGATACAACAAGGCCCTCCTGTGATGAGTTTTGTTCCTTCGACTTCAGCTCATTATCCAGAATCAAGAGTTAGAAATTATTTGGTACCTTGGAGCTTGCATGCCTCAATGGCAGGTTTCATCCCTTTCGACAGTGGGTTCACATCATTGACCCCTGATCGAAAGATTCCATCGGATGTTCAACTTCAACTCATTTATTCACACTCGATGGATTGTACTAGGGTAACTTGGGAGTCATTGACATCAATGGTGATTTCCCTCGCACTTGTTAACGGTTTCATCAATGACCGGTAATCAAGTGGTTTCTACCATGTTCAACTTCAACACATGTAATCACATGGTTAGATACGTACTTTGGGCAACGAGAATGAAGACCCTGGATATCATTTCTTTGGTTTAGGTTATGATGGAGTATGTATAATCTGCGACACATAGATCCACTGTGTATGTCTCGTGGCTATGTCGTCTCAATTTGATTTTTTCGCATAGATCCACAGTGTATTCCTGGTGGCTATGGTATATTTTGACGGCATGGATCCACAGTGTATGATTGGTTTCCATGACCTATGTCTACAATGTCATCAGTCTATGATCTGAGTATGGGAATGCCTACCTCAGAATTAATCTATATGATATTCTGCAGATGCTTGGTTGTTCGCAGGTTTCTGAGTAGATGTGCTCCTGGTTTCTGACACACACATGCAACTTACAAAGTCTTTCGGTTGTCACTGGTTCCAACCTCATACTTTGGGGGGCATTTTGTTACCCATGATTTTGTTCCTCATGATGATGTATTGATGATGGTGTACTCAGGCTCTTCATAAGAACTTTCTCTTGAGAAAAAGTTACTTTCATCTCTTCCCAGAAAACTCATTTTTGAAGACTGTTCGTAGGCTGCTAGTATATTTGGGTGCGAGAATTCCTGATTCTCGCAGGCTGCCTTAAGCCGGGGTGTGAACTTCTTGCACTGTGTTGAACTGCTAGGGTGCAAACTCTTCCTAAAGCATGGAAAAAGATGAATTCTCGATGTTTCTAGATGGGAATCTTCTAGAAGGATGGGTTGGCATTCGAATGGTTATCCTAGTACTGGATTCCCTGATATTTTGGGATCATTCTTATCCAAGTAACTAATTCATTATCTCCTATATATTGAGGGAATTCTCATGGAAAATGTTAAGCAAGATTCATTGGAGAATTGGTGAAAGAATTTTGTGAAGGACTGAAGCTTGAACAACATCTTGGAGACTCTAACAAGTCTATCAAGAGAATTTGATCTTCTTCATACAAGGATTGAGCAAGTGTGTGTGTCGGAGCCAAGAGCCATCGAAAGGAAGTTTGTGACATCAAGGCTCAGGTTTTTATCTTTACTTTCCATTAATATGATACAGTGGCATGTCCCTTTCCCATAAAGCTAATCTCACTTTATTGTGTAATTCGTTGATCATACACATAGGTTAACTGTTGAATATATTGTTCTATCTTCACTTTGGTTGGTTTGTGTTGTCTTGGTCTGGACTTCACGAGAGCACCGGAGCGAAGCAGGAGCAACAGAGACCCTTGGAAGTGATATAAAGGTATGTTACTTGTTCCTTCCTACTAGTTGATTCAATGGTCAAAACTTAGGGAAAGAGTCATGTCCTATCCTGTTTTGTTCTAGATCCAGGTGGATCTAGGGAGATCAGTTAGTGCCTGCACCTACCAATTAGTCCAATAACACCAGCTTCAAAAGGCATGGTTTTTATATTTTTTAAGGCTCAGATGAGGAATCCCAACTTCCCTCAAGATCTAGCCTCATTTTGGGATCAAATCCCCCTTCAAATGGCCTCAAAATCCTCAAAAAACCAATTTTTGGGCATAATATCAGTCAAAATCAATTCTGTGAAGTTAAAAACCCACTTTTATATAAAAATACACAGAGTAGCCCCCTTGTCTATGTGTGCGCCCCCTATAACTGGTCGTATGCATCTCATATGGCCAAGCGCTAGCCCAAAGGGCTAAGCGCTGGCCCATACTTGCGCTAGCTCCTGGATTTGGGGCGGTATGCATGGGACCTCAACCTATAATGGACCATGCACTAAGGGATAGGCCCCCCGAACTTGCACTTGTGGTTATATGGATATGTCGACGTCCAAGGGCTAGGCCCTATACAAACCCCACACACATTAAATCCTATGTTGTGGTTGCATGGGTAGAATAAAACCATGGGCTGGGGCTATGCCCCAACCCCCCTTCCCCCCATATGGTAATACATTAAAATTTAAATATATTTAAATACATTTGATTTAATAAGAAAATTTGGTGGTGCATTGGTGTTGGACTATTTCTCAAAGTGTTGGCTTGGTGGGTGGTTGTGGGTTCAAAACCCATGGACCCCCAAAAATTTTTAACCCTTGCCATTCGACCCTGACTAGGTGCCACGTGACTACCCATGCCTGGGCCATGTGGCACCACCACATTTGACCAAATTTATCCATGTTTCCAATTCTGATTGGATCTATCATCTACCTAGTCAAATTTTGCCACATCAACATCATGAGGTGTCTTTGGTGATGTCATGCTGACGTCAACATTGACTTTTTGCCAGTTTGACCTTTGAATTTTTGTTTATTTGAGAATCTGATCAGAGTGTGATACCTCTCACATACGACGCTCATTTGAGAAAGTGAATATATGGCCTGCATCAGTGCAATGAGCCAGTCACAATGGATTTGGTTTCACTTCATTCTGAGAACTTTGAGTTTTGAGCATTTTCTGAGCCTGGGGAGCCTCCTGGATCATTCCTCCCCACTTTGGAAGATTTTGGACCATAAAAAGTCTATTTTTACTCAAGTAAGAAGTGAGGGTACTGCCTCCCCACGTGTCTTTTATCATCCATCCTTTCTACTGGGACAATGATCACCTGACTAATCACAACAAACATAAAAACTGAGATAGCATTGTTTATCAAAGTAATCATTTCATTTATCGCACAACCATATACATTCTTTATCGCATTTTGCAACCATACACCACTGAACAACAACAAACTAAACAATAATACTGAGTATGCGAATGAAACTGACAAAACATGCTTCCCCTTTTGAACAGAAACAGTAATAAAGTTATGTAGCTGAACCTTATGTTGTACCTCTGGTGACACTTCATGATTATGAGAATCATATTGAACCATCTCATGTTTAGCATCACTAACTTTCTGTTTTGTTACAGATATAAGTGTTAAACTTTGTCTTGCATTTACCATTCTTTTTAACTCCCTTGTAGCTACAAAAGACCTGTCAGTTTTCATGCGATGAGCACGAACAATGTACTCCTTCCCATATTTCTTGAAGCAATATTTATTCTCCTCCCTGTAGAATATATCTTTCTTATCATAAAGGTATGGGCTTCCTGGTACAATTCCACATATGTCCAGTGGAACTATATCAAGCTCTACTTCATCAACATAATTAGAAGTGATTGCAAACTTAATTTTAAATTGCTTGGTTACTTGCAAATTATTATCACCACATATCCATCCCAATGGATATGGTTTAGGATGTAAATTAGTTTCAAGTCCCAAGTTATTTACAACATCTTCACTGATTAGATTGGATTTTGATCCACTGTATACAAGAGTATCAACTTTAACATTATTTGTTATGACCCTTTTGTGGAAAAGTTCATTCCTTTTACACTCATCATCTACAACAACTAATTTAG
The DNA here is from genome assembly GCA_009831015.1 of Picea engelmannii. Classification (NCBI taxonomy): domain Eukaryota; kingdom Viridiplantae; phylum Streptophyta; class Pinopsida; order Pinales; family Pinaceae; genus Picea; species Picea engelmannii. Next base: position 372,374 of record ML799250.1, read on the forward strand.
AAGAGCTAGTACTTGCAACAGAATTTATACCTTGGATTCCCATAGCTACAACCTGTGTCTCATCACTGGAATCTGATCCAATATCCACTTGAACTGTCATAACTATGGTATTTCTCCTTCAGTGGTTGGCATACTTCTTTGGCTTCAATTCAGGATGTAAGATCCAACAACGATCTTCATCATGGCCTACTTTCTTATAATACTTGCAAGTAGGCTTCTCCTTTCTTGCTATAGTTGTCTTCTTCTCTTTCCTTTTCCTTGCATCCGTTCTTTGCCAAGTATCTGTAGAAACACTATCACCAACATTCCCCTTGATTGATTCAATGTGAATGGCGTGTACACATATTGTTGTGCTACTTATATGTCTAATATAATGCACTCATTAATTATCAATCCGGGATTCGTAATCAACAAAGTTACAAGACACCAGTAAGAAAGGTAATTCCTAATGTCATGAGTATAGAATTAAACTAGATTATGCATGCTAGAAACAAATCAAAATAGAAAATTGAAATGCACTTTGGTTGTCTTTCACAGAGAGGATATTCATTCCATTATGGCACATGCAAGTATGAGATGGAATTGGTTTGATAGATCAACTCTAATGTCTGACCCAGAAAAGTAATTATCCAATCCACACTTTCTGAAAGGAAATCACACAACAATCAGCATAGCATGGGTAGTTCAACAGTCAATATGTTGGTTCTACTGTGGTTCACAATGAACTTCACTAGTTATTCTCCAAGTAGTTTTGACTATTGTTGCCAACAACTATGATCACTCAAGGAAATCAAACTCATGAGAACAGAAACAGAGCATATGCAAAAACAGAGCAATTAAAGATCTAAGCAATTATAGAATGGAAACATTAATCTAAGTTGTATTGCTATCATCTAACAAAGTTAAATATTTAGCTAATTCAATGTTTATACTATTGAAAAAAAACACTAATGCTAATCTACGAAGAGGCTGACCTTTTTTGGGTGGTGGGCCCTTGCCGCTTCAACAGGTCAGCTGCTAAAGTCTACAGGAAGCTTGCTTTTAACACACACATTACTCTCACTCACACTTCAAAACATAAAATAAAAACTCTCTTTAACAACTCAACTCATTCTTAATCATAGATAATCAGAATATGGAGATAAAATGACATTCCATTAATCTTTACTCAGGATATGTTCTGTACTATCATATGTTGCTTACACATTGATGATATGCTAATTCTCCTACTCTTATACCATCCTTGCCACAGCTATTTAATAGTCTAAATCATGAAACACAAGGAGGTGAAGTGATTTGCAAATCAATCAGTTGTTTAAGTTTTATCATTCGATTACATCTTCAGCTTCATCCTCATGACACAAAGTGCATGAGGATGAGGCAATTAACAAACTGTTCTTATCATAGCCTTGCTAACTAAATAGACGTCCACCAATTGACTTAGGCGAGATCTGGCACTTAACTTACTGCATTAGGCTCTTCCATATTAGTACCGGATCATAACAGGAAGATGGTACCAGATCACAATAGGGCGTAAAAGGTGGTACCGGATCATGACAGAGCATGATCGTTGGTACCGGATCACAACAGAGCGTATTCATTGGTACCGGATCACAACAGGTAAGATTTAGTACCGGACGCGTTTGGTACCGGATTAGATAGCAGAAATATTGGTGTGCAAGTACCGGATCATGACAGAGCTGGTACAGGAACGCTAGACATCTAGGGGTCAAAGATTCACATATGACAAATTGAGCATTAGTACATGAAATATTTAATTCCTTAACTCAATAAACCACAAAATACATGAATTAACCATACTTTACCTTATGACCTTATTACTGGCAATTGGTAGTGTTCTTGTCATTCACTCAAGCTTTAGGTACATCCAAAAAGGTATAGGTGAAGAGTATAATAGGGTAATGAGAATGTCAATTTCAGGTCTCAACATTCCCCCATGCCAAAATCATTGCATGTCCTCATGCAACTGAAAACAAAACCCAAATTTTTTCAAAACTTGAGACTGTGTTCTTTACTTTGGCGGATCAATGATATTGATGGTTGAAGCCTCTTCTCTTAGCTCCCTTTTGATGACCCTAATGTATTGTAGGATTCGTAATACCTTCTTGAGCTTGTTATAGGTCTCTTCATGGTCCTCTTGAATTTGTTGGCTGGTTGCTTTCAACTCCTCATTTTCCTTTTTGATATATCTATCCAAGAGTTGATATTCCTTTACTTCCTGTTGAAGTTCCTGATTTTGTTTTTGTAATTCCCCAATCCTTTTCTTCATTTTTTATTTTGTCAAGTTCTTTGTTGATTCTACCATTGTTGGCTGGGTGCACTCCCTTTCCTTGACTTCCTCCTCATCCCACATAGAGTAATAGTGGCTTGCTCTTCGATCAGACTAGGGATGTCATCTTGAATTAGTAAATCCTCAGAAGGGGAGGTAAGGTTGATTGGATCTTCCTGTGTATGAGGACTAACTATTTTTTTTCCTTTCTTTGCCATGCTCCTTGTAGTTCTTTTACAAGGAGGTACCGGATTAGGGATGCTTACATGATTCCTTTTCTTCCTCTCTAATTGTGAAATGGTGACAGGGGGTTGTGCCACAAACTGTTTACTTTTAGTTTCTGAGCTATGCTTCCTTTTCTTCATCATTTTCTGATGGTCCTTTTTCTCATCTGCCACCTTTGAAGTCTCCTCTACTAGTTTGCTTTTACCTTTTGATTTGGAGATTTTAGAAGTCTTGTTGATTGTGGAAGAGGACCCTGCATTTTCATGTTGGCTCGCTGTCCTAGATGATGGTGGAGTTATCTTATCCTTCTTGATCTTTTTCTCTTGTGGTTCTTTACTTTTCTTTGTACCATGCTCAGTTTCCTCCACAGATTTGTTTTCTGTGGGAAGGTGTTGTGTGATAAGGGTTTTCCAACTAATCCTCTGTTTCCTAAGCTCATGCAAAACTAGCATTTTAATGAAACCTTGATGGTAGATTCTAGTCTTTTCTATTTTGGAGATGGATTTAACACTTCTTACCATTTTATTTAAACTCATCCATAGAAAATAAGGAAAATCGATTTTAGGGCCTCCTTCAAAATGCAATAGGAGCCTAAGGTGATAAATGAAAGTCACGACATACCTTCCTTCACAGGTGACAAATCGTTGAAGACTGGTAATCATTGGATGGTATTCTTCTTTGATGTAGTTTCTAGGGATCCCTTTCTTCTAGTTAGGATGTTGATGATCTTCCTTCAAGAATTGTTGGTACATCTCTTTATTAATTCCCACACCTTTGAAGTATTTAGCTCCTCTGCTAGGTAGTCCTGTAACCTCCCTTACGGTTGCTTCATTAATTATCATTTGTAGATTGCCTATACATGCCCTCTCTCCATCATAACCTTGTATAAATTCCTAAGATATCTTCTCGTTCCAGCCTGTAATTTTTTCTAGAAAATGTATCCACCCCAATCTAGCATATTTTCCTTGACATAATTGGTATTCCTCGGGTTCCCTATAAATTTGGAAAACCGGTTCGTGTCTCGTAACGACCATCGTTATAAGTTGAGAAAAGGATTGGGTTGTAGCACAAGGGTTTAGTGAATTGATGGAGGGTTTGGTACCGGAAAGGAGCAGGCTCAGAACTGGAGAAAATCTCACGACAGAGGGAAGTATGGTGATAGTGTTGCGAATGGTAAGTTTAAGTGAGGGTGTTGTAAGGAAAAATTATGACCAAATGAGGCTCATCTGGATGGCTTCACCACCAGATAAGCCATTTCATATCTACCCGTTACTTTAATGATGAGGATAAGACATCGGGTATCAGGGCATCATTTTAGAATAGGTGATTGGACGTTCGGGTGGTGAAATTAATGTTGGATCGTGGTTCATGGTATAAGATAGGTTCTTGAATTTGCTTGAGGACGAAATATATTCGTGGCTTATCATTGTTATGCATGCTTCATATTTTGATATGATTTTTTCCTTTAACCATGTTCAAGAGCTATGAGAGGATTAATTAGGTTTAGGCATATAGGTATAAGGGATAGGCGCATGGGTTTAATACTAAGGTCATAAGATCGAGTATAGTTTTTCATATTTATTGTAGTTTTATGAGCATAGGAAAATAAATACCATTTTACCTTTTCTTTCACCTTTGTATGATCGATGCCCATAGTATGTGTGACTGCTTGTAAATTGTCAAAATTCATCCTTTTAGACTGAAGCTTCTTGAAAACTTGGTATGGGAATGTCCTATACTTCTGATGTGTGTATCTTCTTTTGTATTTGGTTCTGCAGAGTGATCATGTAAGTCTAGAAAAGAGTTCTGAAGGGGCTCTTTGACCTTCCCCCATGTCGAAGATGTTGTATATCTGTAGGGAAGAAGATTCAACATTTGATATCATAATGGAGAAAAGATGACAAGAGTAAAAAAATCAATCAAATTTTAGAAGTACAGCTTATCACTTATCATATGATCTCATGCCAAAAATGAAATTGCCCCTTTTGTAATGGATTATTGACAGAGGTAGCATTCATCAGTGAAACAGGGGAATACATATATTTTTGCATCTCATGCCAAAAAATGAAATTTCCCATTTTGTAATGGATTATTGACAGAGGTAGCATTCAGCAGTGAAACAGGGGAATACATATATTTTTGCATCTCATGCCAAAAAATGAAATTGCCCTACTTTTAATGGATTATTGACAGAGGTAGCATTCAACAATGAAATAGGGGAATACATATATGTTTTATAGAAGAACAGATCCCACCTAACTTGCTTCAAAGATTTACTATCATTGGTTGTTATAGATAAATTTCACAATATGAGTAGATTAGGCTCCCTAGTTAGGGCTCCACTCTTAAGAAGTTTCCTTCTTAGATAGTGTAGGCTTTA
>ML799250.1:388056-412840 GCA_009831015.1 Picea engelmannii
GAATAAACCAACCTTTTTCCGACGGCTGAAGTAGATCCTCCGTTGAGCTTCTTGTCCTTTTGCTGTTGCTGCTCCTTCCACAAAGCTTCCTGCAATCAAAACAATACTATGCATGCATGCTACTGATCTATTATGGGGTTAGATATAAAACACAAATCAAATAACATAGATGAGATTCATGTGTTCGGGACGGGAAAAGTATCTTTTTCATTAGCTTCAATATGAATCAAATTACAATGATTTCTGAGGCTGGTCACCGTTCCACGATCCTGATCCTTGGCTCTTCCTCTTCCTTTTGTCCTCCAACTGCTGCTTCTTGAGTTTCTCCTAAATCTTGAGGCAAAGCTAAAGGGTTGGGACAAAACTGGCTTGGCAATTTGGCAGAGTTTCTTTGCTATGATTTTTCCTCCTTTGAATAGTACCCCTACCCCTCCTTTTATAGGCTAGAAGGAGCTAGGGTTTTTGGTGAACTCTCGGCCATGCATGGCTTGGAGTTCCAGTTAACTGACAAAAAGCCTCGTGTCCCGGCGGAAACTTTCCTAATTTTTTGCTTTGTTAGGTACCCGCGGGCTGTTTTGGGTTAGCCCGCGGATGCCCGCATGCAGTAAAAGGACAGAAAGCGGTCGCCCGCACCTAGTGAGAAGTTAGGGCGCGGGTTGCTTGTTCTAGAAGGTTTTTTGAGGATTTTTTCAGCATGGCTTTGGCTAGGAAGAGGCATGAGTTGGCCTGATGCCAGGTAAACCTGTATGGTGCATTTTAGGGTTATAACAACCAATCATTGGCTACGTCTTCGGGCCCGCTTCCAAGTAGAGGACCTCTTTATTGCTCTTTAAATGCTCAAAGTTCTCTTACATAGGCTCTTTGTTGTTAAATTACATGCTTCATATATGTTTTTCAATACCTCCTTGCTCAGATTCATGCATGCATCATCAAACTCTTCTCAAAAACATGGCAAAAATGCCTCTCAAATCATGAGAAAATGCCAAAAATTACAAGCTGCTCCTTCAAATCCCTGCATCAAAAGTTGTCCTCCCAGCTTCAAAAAGCCTGGTTTTTATAGTTTTTAAGGCTCAGATGAGGAATCCTAACTTCCCTCAAGATCTGGCCTCTTTTTGGTATCAAATCCCCCTTCCAATGGCCTCAAAATCCTCAAAAAACCAATTTATGGGCATAATATCAGTAAAACATCAATTATGTAAAGTTAAAAACCCACTTTTATATAAAAATACATAGAGTAGCCCCCTTGTCTATGCGTGCGCCCCCTATAACTGGTCATATGCATCTCATGTGTCCAAGTGTTATCCCAAAGGGCTAAGCGTTGGCCCATACTTGCGCTAGCTCAAGGATTTGGGGCGGTATGCATGGGACCCCAGCCTATAATGGACCATGCCCTAAGGGATAGGACCCCCAAACTTAGGCTTGTGGTTATATGGATATTTCAATGTCCAAGGGCTAGGCCCTATCCAAACCCCATGTACCTTAAAGCCTGTGTTGTGGTCACATGGGTAGAATAAAACCCTGGGTTGGGGCTATGCCCCAGCCCCCTTTCCACCCATATAGTAATACATTAAAATTTAAATATATTTAAATACATTTGATTTAATAAGAAAATTTGGTGGCGCGTTGGTGTTGGACTATTTCTCAGAGTGTTGGCTTGGTGGGTGGTCATGGGTTCAAAACCCATGGACCCCCAAACATTTTTAACACTTTCCATTCGACCCTGACTGGGTGCCACGTGGCTGCCCATGCCTGGGCCACGTGGCACCACCACATTTGACCAAACTTTTTCACGTGTCCAATTTTGATTGGATCTATCATCTGCCTAGTCAACTTCTACCACATCATCATCATGAGGTGTCTTTAGTGATGTCATGTTGATGTCAGCATTGACTTTTTGCCAGTTTGACCTTTGACTTTTTATCTGTTTGAGAATATGATCAAAGTGCAATAACTCTTGCATATGGCACCCATTTGAGAAAGTGAATATATGGATGGAATCAGCGTGACGAGATGGTTGCAATGGAATTGGTTTCACTTCATTCTGAGAACTTTGATTTTTGAGCATTTTTTGAGCCTGGGGAGCCTCCTGGATCACCTAGGGAATGTCGCATTTGATTCTTTATGTGCTTACCACCAAGAGAACCACTCAAAGAGAGAATTCCCTCAATGGGTCCATGCCATGAATTTAATGGCCAATCATTTTCTAGACGAAGTTTCCCTAACCGAACAATCAAGTAGTTCGACCATGAATAGTGTCGACCAGGAAGAAGCTTACCCACCGCGAGACACAACCATGCTGATATGGGATCCCGATGTGATCTCATATTCAGGTGACCTGTTTGAGTCTCAAGAACAACCCACAGAGGTATCGATAGTACAGACACGAAGTAAGGGCCAACCCGACTCAAAAGATGTGGATGCCACCTGGTCCTCGCAATGTAAGTTAACTCATGACCGCCTGAAAATGCCTTTCGCCCCCGGTAAAAAGCCTATAAGCATCCACACCCAATATTCTCCTAAACTATAGTATAATGTAGTTGAGTATTTGAAGAATTTGAAAGCTAATATATCATTTATGGACGTATGTAGAATTCCTTAGCAGAAAGACTTCCTATTGCAAGCTCTGAATTTGGTAGGAAACCTGACCAACGACGATAGCCAGAACATGACTCTCCCCCTGATAGATCTGGAAAAAAATAAAAATGTGAACACTTGCTCGGAAGGTAGGAAGGAAAGGCATTTTGTACCGCCCTTCCTTTTGAAGTTTGAAGTCTTCAACAGGAATCTTCACAATTGCCTTGTTGATTTGGAGGCTTCCTCTAATGTCATGCCCTTGTCCATGTGTAATAAATTAGGTGTTGCCCCTCTCAAAAGTGATAAACATGTCATACAACTAGACATAACCTAGTTCAAAGTCATGGGAGAGCTCAAATACATGATGATCAGGATATCGACACATCCTAATTTCGTGCAGGTAATTGACCTCATTGCGGTGGACATCCCTGAGGCATGTGGACTATTGTTGAGCCAAGATTGGTCTGAAAAGATGAACAGAAATATCAGTACCAACTAGGAACACCTTTGGCTACCATTGAAGGGATACAAGAAAATGATTAGAATCGATAGGGAAAGATATCTAAAACATACGGTCACTGATCTGGAAACCCTGAACGAACCAGCCTCTACCGACTTCCCGATATTGGGAAACTATTCTTGTGATTCTCACTTCAGAAAATTTGATCCTCTCTTGTTCAATGTTTCACTTACTCAAAACTCTGAAATGATATTTCGAGAAGAATCCTCGACGTTGATAGAAGATTCTCTCTTCTTTCAAAACCCCATGCTAGTAATTCTAGAGGAAGAGGTCGGAGAACAGATTGTAGGCGAGGGGAGAGAAAGGAGAAATTATCATTCACAAATTTGGAAACTTTATTTTGATGGACCTAAATCACAAGAAGGGTCAGGAGCCAGGTGCATACTCATCGATCAGAAGGGTAAACGTCATTTCCTGTCCTGTAGACTAGAATTCGAGTGTACCAATAATATCGCCGAGTATGAAAATCTAGTACAAGGGTTAAAGAAAGCCATATATTTGGGTATCAAGGAATTGAAGGTTTTCGGGGATTATGAGATCATTGTTAGACAAGTAAGGAACATTATTCATTTTAATTCACCTCATCTTAATAACTACCAGCAGGAGGTGCATAGGCTAATAGAGCACTTTGACGCTTTCAATATCACTACAATCCCGAGAGCAAAAAACGTTCTTGTCGACTCCTTGGCCACAAAGGCTTCCTGACTATTGCCTTTGTAATATTATGAAGCCTCTCGATTCACTATGGAGCTTCTCTACAAACCATCGGTGTCGAACAATATTTCCAATTGGAAATTCTTTGAAGGTGATGAGAAAATCATAAACTTCTTGACCAACCAAGACAAATTCAAAGACCTAGCCATAGATGATGAAGAATTCCGAGAGTATACAACTGAAACTAATCCCTAATCAAGACAAGATGTTGGAAAATTGAAATCCCACATGATCTCGAAGGGGATAACTAATCTAGAAAGTCTGTTTGATCTAAAGGATCGCTTTAAATAACCCAAAAATGCGAAGACTGGTAGCTCTTGCCCCCTCCATGAAACTGTGAATATTGGGACCCCAGAGAACCCGAAGAATGTAAATCTTGGCAAAACTATATCTAAGAAAGAGAAGAAGGCCTACCTCAGATTATTCAAACAATACCAGGATGTTTTCACATGGTCCTATAAGGATTTAAAAACGTATGACACCTGCATTATTCAACACACTATCCCGTTAAAACCTTAAATGAAGCCTTTCCAACAGAAGCTTTGAAAGTATCATCCATCCCTAGAACCTCTCATGTATCAAGAGTTGAGGAAGATTTTAGATGCGAAGATAATTTTCCAAGTTAGGCATTCTGCCTTGGTAGCAAATCTTGTTCCAGGGAGGAAGAAGTCAGGAGAAATTTGACTATGCGTAGATTTTCGGAACCTCAATAAAGCTTTAGAAAAGGACAATTATCTTGTCCCACTGATGGAACAACTCCTACAGACCATTTCTAGCTCAGATATCTTCTCCTTGCTAGACGGTTTATCAGGATACAACCAAGTGTTGGTTTCGGAGGAAGATTGATTAAAAACTACCTTCCGAACCAAGTGGGGAACCTTCGCTTATAAGCGCATGACTTTCGGCTTAATTAACACAAGAGAAACCTTTCAAAGAGCCATGGATGTGGCTTTCCGGGAACTTATCAATAAGTGTGTGGTAGTTTATTTAGATGACATAACTGTGTATTCAAAGAACAGAGAAGAACACATCCAACACTTAACTCAGATTTTCGAGAGATGAAGGAAGTACGGTATATAATTGAACCCTAAGAAAACTATTTTCAGTGTCGAGGAAGGTAAGTTGTTAAGTCATATTATATCCCAAGTAGGGATTCACATAGACCCTGAAAGGATTAATGCCATAGCTCAACTCCCGCTTCCCCATAACAAGAAGGCCATGCAGTCCTTTTTCGGGCAAATCAATTTCATGAGGAAGTTGACTCCCGACTTCACCGAAATCATCAAACCCTTGAAAAAGATGATTCGCAAGGATTCCGAGTTCAAGTGGGATGATGAATGGAAATACTCTTTCAATAATATCAAAGCCACCATCTCCCGAGCCCCAGTGTTGTGAAGTCCCAATTTCAATAGGGACTTTAACCTGTATACTTTCACCTCCGACCAATCACTCAACACGGTTTTGAACCAGAAATATGATGACAACAATGAGGCCCCAATGTCCTTTATGAGTACTAATCTTCAAGGAGTCGAGCTCAATTATCCTTCCATAGATAAACAAGCCTACGCGGTCTACAAGGCAGTAAAACATTTCAGTTCCTACATTCTCAAAAATCACACTAAGGTGATTGTGTCGCACCCTATGGTCCGATCCCTGTTTACTCAACAAGAAATGGGGGAAAGGAGAGGGAATTGGATGGCAATATTCCACGAGTTTGATTTAGAAATAAAACCTACCAAACTAGTAAAAGGACAAGGTCCGTGTAAGCTGACAGTCGAAGCCCATGATCAAGCAAATAAAGATTTCGGGTGGGAAAATGAAATGGCACTATGGTGCAACAAAGTGGCATAAATCTCCCCAACACAAGACTCCTGGTACAAGGATTTGACTTATCTTTTGCACCACAGGTCTTGTCTCGAGAACCTCAACCCTAAGGAAAGGAGATCCCTAAGATTGAAATCTGCACGGTATCGTCTTATAAATTTGGTACTCTTCTAGATCAGCTATGATGGGGTATTATTGAGATGTCTCGAACGAGAATATGCTGACAAGGTGCTGACATAACTCCCTAACAGCCCCGTCAGAGGACACTTTGCAGTGAACACCACCACTCATAAAATTCTGAGAGCCGACTATTATTGGCCCACTTTGTTCAAAGATGCTCATACCTACGCTAGGAATTGCAAGACTTGTCAAATAAGCACTGGCAAGGAAAAAAGAGCAGAAAAACCACTTCAGCCTGTGACGGTGTCTAGACCTTTTGAGCAATGGGGGTTGGATATCATAGGAGAAATTTCACCTAGCTCTTCCAATTTGCACAAGTACATTCTTACTGCCACCGACTATTTCACAAAATGGGCAGAGGTCGTTCCTCTGACTCAAGTAAATGAGAAAATAGTAATCCAATTTATAGAATAATAGTTGATCATGAGGTTTGGTGTCCCCTCTGTTATAGTCTTTGATAATGCATCTTACTTCTCTTCTACGCTATTGATGGAGTTTTCTCTGGACAAAGGAATCATAATCAAGTACTTTGCAAATTATTACCCTCAGGGAAACGATGTGACAGAATCAACCAACAAGAACCTGGTAAGGATACTAAAGAATATGGTTACAGACAACCAAAGAAATTGGCATAATACACTTCATAATGCCCTGTGGGCCGATAGGGTCACACCCAAAGAATCCATAGGAAATTCCCTATACTTTCTAGTCTATGGATAGGAATCCATCCTCCCGAACGGGCTTTATCTACCATCTCTCCAATTGGCCCAAGATTCTAATGAGGAACCCTCATCGGCCATGCAACAGAGGATCGACATTCTGCTCATGCTGGAAGAAGAGAGAGAAAAGGCTAAGTCAAAATTCTTGGCTCATCAACAAATAGTGAAAAGATGGTTCGATAAGCATAAAGCTAAGGAAAATAACTTCGAAGTAGGAGATTTAGTCCTGAAGTGGGATAGGGTGAATGAACCCAAAGGGAAACATTCCAAGTTTTAGAACCTATGGCTTGGGCCTTTCCAGGTGCCTGAAAATATTGGGGTAGGTACTTATCGGTTGCAAAATATGAGGGGGAAACCTGATGCCCTCCTAGTAAACAGTCAAGCCCTAAAACAATACTTCCAATAAAATAATAATAATAATAATAATAATAAAGAAGAAGAAAATAATGACTTCAGTCAATATGAATAAAAGAAGTATCGGAGATGTTTGTTCTGAGGTTCAGTAATACCTTGGGGGAAAGGAAGAGGAACAAAGATTTTGCTTCCTCCCAGTAAATCACCATTTGTTGAGTACTCAACACACCCTAAACGTTCTGCGACTATTTCCTTTTGGGTACCACCGTATAGTTTACTTTTGACTATTTTCGCCTCGGCTTGAAACTGATCCTTCACTTCTCTTATATGTGTCACATTTTAATTGATTAAAATTTCACTTGAACATACAACGAAGAATCATCTTAACTCTAAAATACTTAACAACTACTCGAGGAATCGGCGACCCATAATTTTCCCCGACTCACAAGAGAATTTCGGCATCGACGGAAGATGATGGTGGTGAAAATTGTTTGGGGAGTCAAAGTAGCCTAGTATCGATCTTCATCAGCGTCGACTGATGAAATGATTCTTTCCTATGAATAAACCTTAGGAAGGATTTTTTTGAACACTGATTCGATCGGCTTCCGTAGAAATATGTAATAGTATGCATCGCATGAAAGGAAGAGTAATGCCTACGATGTTTTCAATGCCAAAAAGGCTCATGAAGATGGAGGCCCTCTGAGAAGCTCTGTACTTGAAATTTCCCCCCGATCTCCATCCCCTATATCATCGACGTCGAAAGTTTCATCAATATCCTATCAATGTAAGTACACACTCTAATAATAACCGATCCCTGATTCATTCACCAAGTGACGTGACGTGTTAACCCCGCAGTGTGGTAGGTACGTTGCATTTACAGTTCTCAGTTAATTCAGGGATCACGCATTAGTTACTGACTCGTGTGCGAATCAAAAGGAACCGTTAAACTCGTGGATACAATGCATCTCCATCCGCGCCTCTACCATCAACTAGTCAGAATATATCCACAGAAAATCCGATAGTGTTTTATTTTGAATTTGTGTTCATTACTCATATTAACTAACTGATATGATTGATAGTATCTCCCAGTTATATTCCTTTTGAGCCATTGTGTATGATCCCATTCTTCACAGTAAGAAGTTTAAGGCAGACAGGAGAGCGAAGCTAACAGTCCACAGGAAGTGTTCAAAGTCCAGTGAGTATTAAAACTGTTATCTTAGCCAACATTACAGGTATGGGTTCAATTATTGGTTTTTGCGCTCCATTTTATATATTCTCACCCAATGTTGCTCTGCATACATGTTCAAATGAAATTTTAAATTGTAGGAACAATGCCTCTGAATAAGATGTGCACCAGGAAATCGCCAAGATCCCCTAAGCTGTTGGAATCAGAAGTAGGAGAAGGATCCTCCCCATCAATTGCAAGACAATTAGAATTCGTTCCCAAGCCAATATCCATCATTAAGAGAATCACCAAGGAGGCTTTTGTCCAGCCCCCAACTTTTGAAGACACAGAGGAAAGTATTTGAGCCAAGATGGAATTTCCTCATTGGGAAGAAGTTTTCAAGAAAATCAAGAAAGAAGAACCCCTCAAATATACCCCGCATAGTGATCTTGAAATGAGGAAGCTCGACAATGAGGTCCTCCCCAACATTCGCAGGGCTTATATGCACATGGTGGAAATTCAATCTCTAGTATTTCCTTGCATTGAGTTCCTGAAGTGGATCATTGACCACACTGACGCCCAAAAATGTTTGATTAATGATGATAACGGTGAGTGCGTTGGATTCTTCCTGCCATCAGAGGTTCAGAACTATTATAAGCTCAAAGATTATGAGATAAAGTTGAGCACTGATTTCATCTTAAGTTTCTATGCATCACATGATACCAAAAAAATCATGTCGTATTAGTGGAGAGAAGACAAAAAATTCATGAACCGGACTGTTGGATGGTACCTGACGGCCAATCTCAGGGAACCATACATATACCTCATGGCTTTACTTTGCAGGTTACATGGGGAAAAAGACTGTTCCCGATTTTCAGAGGCTTGGATGCCTCTGGATTTTACAATCACTATTTCAGGTACATGCTTCAATTTGGGTGTCATCATCTCCAAACAGTTAAGCTCCTTCATAAGATAGGCTCAGGAACCGAAGGAGGGAGATACCCCCACCTTCTACATGGCTTTGTATCTACTGGATGTTATTTGTGCCAAGAACGCTTTTGTTGGGATGAATCTGAATTGGCACCCTTTGGAGCTGGTTGTCCATGTATACTTCAACATCCTATGGGGAAATAGGTACAAAATATCCTATGTTGTTATCTGTGATCAATTTATTGCACACATTTACTTCTTGCTCTTTAGAAGAGAATTCCCTAGATTGTCGGATGAAGCAAAGAAGGTTTTAGCCAAAATTGGCCACTGGTACTTGGAAGAATGGGAAACCTACATCATAGTTTTCGGTGCCACAGGAGCACCCCACTTATCACCCATTTATGTTCCCGACCAGATAGTGTTAGGGGAAATTTTCTATCAAACCATCCTGCAAGGATACAATGCAACTTTAGTAAAAGAAAAGAAGCGAGCTTTCATACCATATGGGTTTCATATCGAGTTCTGCATGGTCAAAGATACCACGCATGCTAAACAACTCAGTCTAGGTCAATTAGAATTTTGGTTCCAAACTGGCTGATTTCACAAACATGATCTCAAAGGATTGGTTCTGCAACACGCGTCACAAGTATCATCTTGTTGGCCCTATGCCCACAACCAGTTCAAAGAAGAAATTTTTATTGAAAACTCCCAAGACTGGAATGTGGTTGTGTCCACAAAAGTTGATCCTCGAGGAACCAGGTTTAGATCTATGAGCCACAAAGAGAAGACAACATTTCTGGAGAAGGCAGTTCAAGAAATTAGCCGATGCTCGGGAGGAGCAGATTCATATGAATTGGATGAAGAAATAAGTGATCCCGAATAAGACATTGAAGCCATGAGAATTCACCAGGAATCCCCGGTACAAATCAGGGATCTTTCGGAAGATCAAGCTGCATGAGAAAGGGGTACTTTGTTACATCATAAAACTGATTTGTTGATGAAACGGATGCAGGATGACCCATATATTTTAATAGGACCTGAAGCCTCAAATGTTGTTTAGAGTTTCCCGACAGAGACAAATGATCCTGGGTCCACAGTCCCCGACAACGCCCATGGTTTGGGAAACCCTGAACTCGCAACATCATCGATCGATCCTTCGAAAGAAGGGACAACTCAACCAGAGGCAGGTCGGGTCTCGATAGAGACACAAGCGCCCAATCCCTTGAGTACTCTTATACATATTTACAGTGACAAAAAGAGTCCAAAACCCACTCACGGCACCCCGATGCGAGTCCAAGAGGAAAAAGGTCTCGAGAAAACCACTTCCCCTGAGCCCGAGGTCCAAGACAAGCAGGACTCATAGATGGAAACAGGGTTCGAAGGTGGCCTCGACACAAGAGAGTCTGACAGACAGGAAGAAGAAGCAAGACTGAGTGGAAAAACTCCACAAAAGAGAATCGACATCTCTACGGTCGGTGAACATGTAAGAAATGAGTTTATGCTCGATCCCTCCATCACGCCCAATATTCAAGCCCCAAGTGAATGAAAAGTAGAGGACAGATCCACAAAATAGAGTGAAGAAATTCGAGAACCCACTCTTGAGCGAATATACTCCATGGGTATTTTGAGAACAACCTCTCATGGGGAGATCAACAGATACCAGAACCCGTAGACAAAGTAGCAGACATCTATGCGATCTCTTACAATCAAAAGAGAAAGGTCATCATTAAAAGGACCATGAAGAGGTGAAGCATCACTTTGGATCAATCCATCGTGGTTACCACAGAAGAGAACCTAATCAGCACTGCAGACGCTTGCACGTTCGAACTGATCAGCGTAGGAAAATCCCTCTCAAATGTCGTCGAGGACAGAGCAAGGAGAAATGAAAAGGAACTAGCTGACACCCGAGAGGAGATCGAACACCTGCGCCATCTTGTCAAATACTATAAAGGGGATACACAGACCACCGCATATCTAAAGGAAGAATTCAATGGAGTTTATAACAAGTTCAAGAAGGAAAGGCACATGTTGACCGAGAACATAGTCAAATTCCAAGAGGATACTCCCATGGCACTCGCAACATGCAAAGAGATGGAAAAATGATGCGAAAATGCACAGCTAGCGGTAGAGAGACTCAAATACATTGAAGCGGTCCAGTAGGGTCAAGAAAAGGAAAATCATGGCATTCAGCTGGTTGGAAAAAGTAGTTTCGACCGCATGAAGAAATTTGTCGAATACTGGGCGAAGATGACTCGGGACCCACACCAAGAAATCCAAAAGTAATGGGCCAAGTTCCAGAAAAACTGGGGTAAAATTAATAAAGTAATGAAAGATGTCGATCTCCCCGAATTCGACACTCCTGATGAATTCACTAACTTGAGCGATGTGTTCAAGACACACTCCATGCAAGACTCACTCTGGGCCAAAGAGTGCGCAAAAGTCACTGATGTAATGCCAGGACAAGTGCAACAATTCACAGGTCACCTGATCTGAGCTCGAGCCATGTTGCAATGGGATGAACTTCAGTTTGGTGCATGCAGAAGACATCAGAGGAGCATATGTTTCCCCTATGGAACAACACAGGTTCCCATGGGCTCAAACTTGTGAAAATCTATTTATCAATTGGTCTGAATATGAAATAAGACACCCTTTTCAAGAGGCATCTCAGGTGGACTGTTGAAAGAAACTATTGGATGATCACTCTACGTGGAAATTTTTGTTTGGCCTAAATTGTATTTAGCCGTTAATTACAATTGAATTTTATATTATAAATAGAGACATCGACCGATGAGTAAAGGGTCGATGGTTGTTGTAAGAACTCCTTTTTTTGGGGGGGATGTTGATAATTATTTTGAGACTGCTATGAATTGAGAAGTCCTTCTGGACCAAAGACAAGTTATTTTCATCAGATGTATGTGATTGGAGTTGAAGAAGAATTACTTCCTTTCTTGTTCCATGAATGATGCAGTAAATGAGTAAGAGCAATTAATTATGTTGTCAAGTTATCTGGTGCAATGTCTTGATGTTATTTGCTTTAATGATGAGGATAAATCGTTGTGTTGTTATGTGATGAATGTTATGGTAGATGAATTATTTTTCTTACCATGATCTTGATTATGTATGTGTTTTATTCTGTTAAATTAGTTTTTCTCAGGCAGTAACTAGATGCTCATTTGGTTAATGTATTAGTACTAGGCCCTGTGGCATAGAATCACTGTTTGCATGTTTGAGCAGTGGGTTATCCCAATCTCGACCTCTTCCCTCTAGTTAAAACCTTTGTCATGCTATTTGTCAAGTTGGTTTATACTGGCTTGCATCTCTCATATTAGTCCCACCCAAGAGAAATATAGAAAAAGAATTGTCCTAACTGAAGGAAGAGCCTTCACCAGAATACACAAAGCCCATCGATAATTTGGCAGATCGCAAGATCTGGAGAACCATTCCACTCCAAATGCTGCAGAGTCTAATTGGGCCTCGGTGGCGGGTTTGGTTCCTCCTGTTGAATCAGGGGATTTAGGCCCCATCAACACACAAGTATGTATTTTTTTGGCCATTCATGATTTTGCTCTGGTTATGAAATGATTATTGGCTCAGGTGTATGGGTTTGTGTTTTCCCAAGTGTTGCAACAGTGTGAAATTTGGGTTCTGGAAATGAAGAGTGAATGGTTCTTCCTATAAAAAAATTGAGTTTGTCGAGGTTATTTGTCTTCCTAGGTGATAGTTTTTTGTTATCACTGCTATTTGGTTGGAGGGTTTTTGTTTGGTCTTGGGTGGATAGCTATCTTCATGCACTGTCACTAATCCAGTGTCTAGCTTTCATGGGTTTAATTGTCGAAGGTTTTCTGTGTCAGATGTTTTGTTCACTTCGGCATTGGTTGATTGCACCACCAAGGGTCACAAACTGAGGTTTGTGTTCTTCCTCAGCCATGTCTTCTCCTATGTGTTGTGATTTTTTACCGAAGATCACGAGTGTTATACCCCGCGTGCATTAAATAAACTTTGTTAGGGCAGACTAGAGCCCTACTTTTCAATTATGGCCCCTGTCATAGATTTGTACCTGACCCCGAACGAGTCATGGTTCGTCCTGTACACACCGTGGCCTCGGAGGTTTTTCCATTAAAAAGAGTGCCTCTGCTCTCCCCTTGTTGACTATGGAAAAATCTTGGCCCTCCACTCTGGAAATTGTTTAAGAGGACCACCCTAGCCTGTCGTTTACGACTCATTTTTGATTGAATAATTTTCGACGATTCTTAGAATAGGCTTGCTCATTTGATAGTATGACAGACATGTTGGTTGGTATATAGTCATTGGCTCGGTTATAATAGCGGTAAACCCTACATTACCAGTTTCACTTTCAAAGCACACAGTTACTCTCCTTATGTTGATAGCTCAGTGTTGGTAACGAGAAGGGCCTCTGGCCCGATTTGATTGGATGCGTGGGTATGTGTCCTTGTTACAGCTTGTTAGTTTGTTGAGTTTTAAGACTATGATGAATTGTTTGGTAGATACACCATCACTGGTTTTTGCACTAATGATTATTTGAATGTTTATCTATCATTGGTAAAAATGCTTGACGTTGCTCATGTTGCGTTGTGTGGTTGTAAAATAGATAATGGTCATGGTAACTATGGTTTTCTTTAGGGTTGAATGACTACTAAACTGGATGACTGTAGAAAGTATATCCACTACATCCTTGTGATTGTTCGTTGAATAATACTGAGTGTGCACATCATGGTCGATCATGGTGTGACTAAATCGAAGCAACCTTATATTAAATCGATAACTCAACACGATCTGTTGAGTTATTATCATGACTGTGTGTTTGTTTTGTTAAGTGGAAATGTTGCACCATGGAGTTTTGTTAGTTGCGCATTGTTTGTGGTATGGATAGCTTGTTTTTCATACTCAGGGATATCCACAGAGTTTTAAGCATGTTATTTATTGCAATCGACCACTAGTTAAAGCAGGCATGTTGTTGATGACAGTCGTGTTGGATAGGTGGCCCATCTTTTAAGTCACATTGATTTTTTTTTTGTTTTACGATGGCAGAACTACATTGCTTGGGCAAATTACCCCGTGCATAGCTTGTGTCTAAAGGGTGACTGTGGGTTGTATGATTAATTGTCATTTTAGGTGTGGAAATCTAGTCTTGATTATTCAGGTTACTGCCTATATGTGTTAACGAATATCATTTCATTTTGATGGGCTCTATTGCAGTAATAGTGACTTCATTATTATTTTGAAAAAATGACTTTTGATAGTTACAGATTAGAAATGGGTATTGTTCGTAAATTGTTATAAAATGCAGACTGTGTGAATGAAGGGAACAAAACGTCTTACAAATTGTGTGGAATATTTATTGTTTTGTAATGGCACTGTGTTGGATATTTGATTAGTGAACAATGAACTAGTTAAATGCATAGGAATTATTATTTGGTCAAATGATTGTTGGTTGATGCATCTTATTTCACAAAATGTTATGGATCACTTAATTAATTTCATGAACAGTAATCGTTCTTCTTCCCTTCCATTATTTCACTTTCCGCTAATTACAAACCCCATCACCTCCCATATTCATTTTTTCACTCCCTATTCTAAGATTTATTACAGTCAAGAGATTTCTTGTGTTAAAATGGATGAAAGTGGCAGTGTCTTGTGTGGATTGCAGTGAGGTTTTATTGGTTTTATTTATAGTTGATTGTTGTTGTCATTGAATAGTGACCATGCTTCTCCCCTTTCATTATATCATATTTTCTCTCAATACAAACCCCTCACATATCCCATAACCCTATTTCACCCTGTTGCTCATTGATTAACAATAAAACAATTTGTAAGGATTGGATTGCATGAGTCTGATACATTCTAAGCCAAATATATTTCATATTTTTAAGAGTTGTCATGTATGGCTATTTAAAAGACTATTTTCTAATCGATCACGCATGCAGGATGATTTTTTTTTAGTCGAGGAAGCCATGGACGAGGAAACAAAGGTAGAGGTAATTGGAACTGAGGCCCAAGAAGGACTAGGTTCTCCATACATTTTGATGTTGATTCACAAGAGCTTGGCCAATTGTTTCATGTCGGATTTTTCATATGGATTGGGCAGGGAATTTTCCAACCTAGGCCTGAAAGGCCTCCTTTCCAAGCCCCACAATCCCCTGGTATCCATGTACATTCTCATGTCTCCTTACAACCTGAGGCCCCTTAAAATAATGGATGGAAGGAGATTGTCCACCTGACAGTCTCCCAACATCGTGGCTGGCCCAACTTGTCTTTGCCTGCTCCTTTGCCTTTGAATACCATTGTCTAAGCTGCCCCTAACCACTCATGAGTGAAATCCTCCCATGCTAGAAAGAGATTGAAGACTGAAGCCCACCATGCACTTGATAAAGGAAAAGCCATTGCTACCCCTTCCTCACCCTCCAATGACTCCGACAAATCCGTGTCTTCTCAGATTCATTTGAGAGATGATTGTTCCCATGTGATCAATGAGATTAAGCCTAAAGGCTTGGCACAACCTAAGGCAAATTCAGGAAAATCAAGAGGTGACAGTAGGAACCAAGGAAAGGTTGCATCGCAGACTGGGAAATATGGATTTTGAGTTTTATGTTATCTATATTTTCATGACAGTTGACTTCATGGATCTTTGGACAACATGTTTATTTTGGATATATGAGTATTATTTTGAAATAATTTCAAATTTCATGAGTTTTAATTGCCAAACATGAATATGTTAATGGGAGGCACAAGGAGGTGTATTTTTCTTAACTAATGGTTATAATATGATTATTATGATTGTTATGAACCAAAGGGAGTTACAAGGGGTCCCACCTTCTAGTTATTATTTAATTATGACCCAGAAGTAGAAGCATGCTAACATTGCTCTTTGAGTTTGTGTTGAGATAGTTCAGTTTTCATTCATTCATATGTTCATCAAAGACTAGTTCTCTTTTGTGATAGCAAGGTCTTATTGTAGACAACAATATTTAGGGTTAAATCAAATCATTCAGACACTTGTTTTTCAGAGGTGTTGATCTATCTTTGATAGTCTATGTAGACTTGTCTGTTTGTGAATTAATTTTCATGACTGATAAAGGCTATTGTGCAGAGTCGAGTGGGCGAGAATCTGTGGTAAGATGATCTATCTTTTAGAGTTTAGTTTTAGTTTTCTGTCAGAGGGTCCTTTTGTATGTTCCATTGGGGATGTCTAAGTTTGACTTTGGTCCAAGATTTATGTATGAGATTTTGTAAAGAAAATGACTCTTTGGTGAATTGGAATGAAATAAAGGATTGATTTATGTCTCATCTATCTTGATTATCATCTTGGTGTCTTTACTTTTGTTATTACATTTATTTCAACAACTATTATATTCATAAAATTACATAAAAAGTGAATTTTTAGCAAGCTTTTTGTTGATAAAAGACTAGCCTAAGCACTCATAATTAATACTTGTGATTTAGGATGTTATTTTTGTTGTCTATAAACATAGGGTGATATTCCTATCTACTTTTCTTTAGCCAAGTAAATTCTGAAAATGCTTGAGTAAGATCAATTCATATCTTTTCCTCAACACCATGCAGATAGCTTTTGATGATCTGATCGACAAAATTATTTATATTAATCTTGATGACTTAATTATGTATTCAAAGAACCGATCATATCACTTTGGTCATCTTAGAAAGGTTCTCAAGTGATCCAAGAAATTTTATATTTCTTTAAATCCTTCTAAGTCTATCTTCGACGTTACCAAGGGAAAGCTCCTTGGGCACATTCTCTGATTCAGGAATAAGCATAGATCTTGAAAGGATTGTTGCTATCCTAAATATTCCTACCCCTACTTCCAAAAGGGAGGTCCAATCCTTTATGGTTATTATCAACTTTGTCTGTAGGTTTGTTCCTAATTTTGTTGTAATGGTCAAACCAATTCACAATATTCTTAAGCAAGATCGCTCCATTTCTTGGACTAATTACGTGGAAAATGCTTTTGTAAGGATCAAGAAGGCAATCATTTCCGCACTAGTTTTGGAGAAGCCAAATTTTGAGAAAGAGTTTATTATATACACTAATTCCACGAAGGAACCAGTCTCTGCTATCCTCATACAAATGATGACCAAGTTAACGAAAAATCAGTAGCTTGCATGAGTCAAAGCTTGTCAGGTTATGAATTCAAATATTATTATATTGAACAACATAATTTCTCTCTTGTTAAAGCTATTGAAAATTTTCTCCACTTTATCTTAGGTAAGCACACGCTGTTAAAAGTCCCTTTACCTGCTGTCAAGTTTTTTCTCTCACAGACTTATCTTTCAGGGAAGCTTGCACATTGGCTTGCCAATATCCAGCAGCATGATTTAAATATCATGAATTCTAAAACCTTTAAAGGATGTGACTTAGCCCTTCACTTGTCTTAACATGCATAAGAAAGTGAAGAAATTGATGAACAAGATAGCTCTCTGTCAACACTATTTTATATTGACAGTCAAATCCTTCCTGTAGCTGAACATCCCTAGTATAAAGATTTGGTGTATTACTTGCAAAACCAGAGGTGTCCAGATAATTTAGATACCCATCAAAGGAGAAGGCTTCATCTTGAATATTCCAGATATGTCATTTTAGGAGACTTCTTGTTTAGGAGATATTCTGATGGTATGTTACTTCGATGTGTGAATAATGAGGAAGCACAAAAATTGTTACAAGAGACCCATGGATATTCAGATATTGTTATTCATGTAGGAGGCCACTTTTCTACTAAAAATATTTCTTTTAAAATTATCAGGAAAGGGTACTATTGGCCTTCAATGTTTCATGATTCTTATAATTTTTCAAGATCTTGTGACAAGTTCTAGAAGTTCACTGGGAAATAACGTCTTTCTGCCATGCATTTACAACCTGTCCTCCCTGACTTTCCTTTTTCAAAATGGGGTATGGACTTTATTGGTCCTATTAATCCTCCATCTTCAGCAGGGCAAGTTTTTATCTTGACAACCACTGACTATTTTATGAAATGGATAGAAGTTGTCCCACTTAAGCATTCGCGGGATGAGCAGGTGATTTCTTTCCTTGAAAAAAATATTTTCTCCAAATTTGGCCTTCCTTTGGAAATTATTACAGACAATAGTCCCGCTTTTATTTCTGCTAAGTTGACTCAATTTCTAGCTAAACTGGGAGTTAAACATTTTACCTCATCCACTTACTATCCCCAAGGAAATGGGCAAGCCAAGTCTACTAAAACAAATCTGGTTAGAATGATCAAGAGGCTCATTGAAGATAAGCCTCGTCAATGACGCACTCTCCTCACTTACGCCCTTTGGGAAGATCGCACTACCACCAAGGTGAGCACTGTTTGCACTTCCTTCCAACTTGTTTATGGTCAAGAAGCCATTCTTCCTACCGAGCTGGAACTTTCTTCTCTAAGGCTGATGCTACAGGTTGAAGAATTAAATTCTTCCAATATCTCTCAAAGGATAAATGCACTCTTGGCTTTAGAGGAACAAAGGACATTTTCCTTGGATAACATAAAGAGAAGACAACAAACAGTCAAAAGATATTTCAATAAAAGTGCAAGGCTTTCAAATTTAAGGTTAATGAGAAATTCTTGTTGTGGGATTCAACTCATGTTGATAGAGGAAGGCATTCAAAGTTCCAAAAGTTATGGTTGGGTTCTTTTAAGATCGCTTTTGTCATGGGAGAAAACTCCTATATCCTAAAGGACTTGGAAGAGAGATTGTTTTGCTATAGCACCAACGGTTCCCACTTAAAACACTATGTGGAACCAAATTGAAAGTTTAAATGTTGTATGGAATTTTTTCTGTATTATAGTTTTTTTTTATTGCTTTGATTTTACTTTGTTGTTATTTCTTTCTGTTGTTTCGTTTTTCCTATTTTATTTCTTTTATTGACTTCTTTTCTTGTCAGAAATAAAATTTTAGATCAATCTTGCCACAGTGACGTTATTATGCAAGTATTGTTAATCAATAACAATTAGGTTACACAGCTGTCATGATGTCCTCCCTTGAAGACATCATTGAAATTGCTATCTACTTCAACTGTTGTTAGATAAGATAGATGGTTTTTGTCCCTTTTTTTGCTTCCCTTTTCTTCCCTTCGCTCCGAGATTCAAAAGAGCACACCATAATTTTTTTCTCCTTGAGGCCAAGACTTATTTCACTATGATTAATCGAATGATTATGCATACAGGGATAATCCCCCTCATACATAACACTTTCCATGAGTTACTCCCAAAATTCCAAATCATTTTTCCCTTAAACTTCTCACTTCCCCATGTTGCATAATCATTCTGATGTATTTTCCTTGTTCTAATGTTCACCTGGTCTACGAAACCAAACAATCTAAGTTCTTAATCTATTGGAAACAAATTTCCTTGTGGAGTCGCCAGTTTGTTGACATTTAAAATCGCAATGATGAATACTGCTCACAAATTATTTCCAAACTCTATTATTTATTTATAATAATAATAATAAACTAGTAGGTGGGACCCCCTTGTAGACTAGTGGTGTTATGATGGATGTGTTGCACTTATATTTTTGTTTGATGTTATAATGATGCCAACATAGTCTTCTACAATTGATGATTCAATTCATGGTTCTAATTGTTATGGAGACATAATATGGTTGGTTGATTGTGGTATGGCTAGATGTTTGATGATCACTCCCAAATTATGGTTGTACTACGGATAAAAGGATAATTTTTACAAGTTCTGTGTTTATGCATTAAACATCAATTGATTATTTCACATATGATTTTTTACAAAAGGATGATATGGGAGCTTAAACTAAAGGAAAAAAGGACTATACTCAAGTCATCGGGTTATATGTAATTGTGATAAATGAAGGGTTTATAGACCCTTGTTGCTAAAATTATGCACTTTGGTTAAAGGTTTTGTGTGAGGCATATGTGATAACATTATAGCATATGGTTATTGTTAAAATATGTTTACATGACTTAGGGTGGCTCACTATGTAATGGATATAGAAATGGGATATTTGTTTGATTTAATGGTTAATGTTATGGTGGATTGGCTGGCTTGTACATCGAATTGAATGAGGTTGGGGAAGGAAGTGACATGAATTTACTGCACGTCACTCAAACAACCCTCAAGCCCATCACCCTAGACATACTTGCATTTTGTTTTTTTCTCTAGTGGTTGTTGATGCTCCATGATATTTGGTTGTGAAAGAAGGAAATAGTTTAACTCTTCCCCTCGAGCAAGCTTTTCCAGGTAAGGTTCCTTTATTTTCCATCCATGATGGTTCCTCTATGTTATGAATACATTTTGGCTCAGAATTGCTTGAGGTCTGTGTTTTTCTTAAGTTTTCGACTGTGAATGAGTGTTGTGCTTATGGTTTCTTCTATGAATACTCTATAATTTTGGCTTGTTGAAGAAGAGGAATGGATATTCTTTGTTGTGTGTAGCTTGTGCATTGGGTTATTGGTTAAAAAAATGTTCGGTCAGCTTGTTGTTTTTTGGGGGTCTGGTTCTCTGTGGAAAATTATGATTATGGTTTAGCAAATCTCTGAATTTTGGTGCATGGATTTACAACCAATCTTGGTGTTATGTTTTATCACTCCTTTTCGACTCTATGGTTGATATGTTTCGTTTCACTGAGTTTCAATGCGAAATGTTAAAGAGTGGGAGTGTTTATTTCCATTTCTTGACTGAGCATCGAGTTGTACTATATCTTGGCATTTCCCTCATTATAGTTCTTGTTGGAAGCATTGCATAGTCGGGTTTGGTATCATCCATAACTTTAAATGGAAGATTGTATATATATTTGGTTGGCCATGGGTTGTGCTCATGCATTCTTTCCACAATGTTTTTAAGTGTTCACTTCTCTCGTTATCCATTGGAGGTGGATGACTGTTATGTTCTGGTAACCCTCACTGTCAAGTTTTTGGGTTAAAGGTTATGTGTCTGTGGTGATTTTTAAAAGGCACGAGTTATCTATGTCTTCGAAGACTATACCTTGATTGAGCCATATGTTGTTACCTCTCTGCAATAAAGTTTTAAAAGGGCACGAGTTGTCTGTGTCCCTGGGGACTTTCTCATGTGGTCATGTTATTTGTTCTTACTTCCTTTGTTGTGTTAAACCCTAAACGCAATCTTGGTATCGTTTCAATCCTGTCAAGGGTAAAGAGAGACACTTGTGTGTGCTTGGTATATTGGGCATGATTTGGTTATGTTTCTCCGTGAGAACGATTTGGTTTTGTCTCTCATTGGGCATTTATTTTAAAAGAAGTTTGTACATGTTTAATTTAAGAAAAGCTTTGGCTCAGAGTTGCATGTTATTGGTTGAATGCTATTTAGAATCAATACTTTTGTTTATTATACTGGATGAATACATGTGTGTGATTGAATTGGGACCAATTATGATTTTAATGCCCAGTGGATTGTGTCGAACAATTTTTGGAAAGTCGAAAGATGGTGGTTAATAATGGACCTATTCGTATTTGAGTTTAAGGAATAAATATTCAATGTGGATGGTTGGAATTATTGTGCATATTTCTATTTGTTTTTAAAAGGAAAGAGATTTAGCATTGGAATATGAATGATTGTGGCTCAACAGATTATTATGTTATCATAAAATAACAATGGTGTTATCATGACTGTTATTATAGATATTGCGTAGATGCAAGGGCTACTATAATTGAGTATTCTAGGCATATGAATTGTTTTGTTTGAAGTGAGCAAACATTCTGGAAATAAGTGACAGTTAAATGTTTTTGGTTTTAAAAGTGAATGTTGATTATATTATGAGGTCTGACCAAAGTTATGGTTGTTGTTTAATTTGATTTATTTTTATGAACAATATCCATTTTTTATTCCCTCTCATACTATCACTTTTTCGCTCATTATACCCCCCTAATAATCCCAATTTCATTTTTACACGCCCTGTTCTATAAAATAAATTAAAAAAATTGTATAAAAGTGACAAAAGATATGACACAGAAATAAGTGGAAACTGATATTTTTGGTATTGATTGCACAGTTAAATTATTTAATGAATTGTTGAGAAGTACTCGTGTATTTTTCCCCTGTCATGCTACCACTTTTTCACTCATTACAATCCCTCCAGATGTCCGATGAACCCTATCCACCCCCTACTCACCTGGAAATTATTAAATAATTTATTATGGATTGATTTGCAAGGGTCTCATGTCAATTTATGAGCCAAAATTTGTTTCATGCAAACAAAATGTCATGTATGGTCTGTTAAGGGCTAGTTACTAATGAATTTTTGCATACAAGATGAGTTTCTTCAGTAGGGGCATAAATGTCAGAAATAATAGAGGAAGAGGTAACTGGAATAGAGATCCTAGAAGGCATAGATTCTCTATTCATTTTGACGTTGACCCCCAAGAGTTGAACCAACTATTTCAAGTTGGGTTCTTCAATTGGATTGGACAAGGGATAGTTACACCCAGACCAGAGAGACCTCCCTTCCAGCATCTAAATATCCCTGGTATTCTTGTGCCTCCTCATGTGTCCTTGCAACCAGAAGTCCCTGCTAATGATGGATGGCAAGAGATTGTAAATCCTCCAGTATCTCACCATCGTGGCTGGCCCAATTTTTCATTACCCACTCCACCACCTGTAAATCCTAATGTTCAAATTTCCCCTGTGCATTCACCTGTTCAATCCTCTCATGCTAGAAAATGACTTAAAACTGATGTCCCCTATGTCCAATATAAAGGCAAAGTTGATGCCTCGCCTTCCTCTCCTTCAAATGACTCTTCAAAATCAGTACCCTCCCGTATGCATCTGAAGGACGATTGTTCCCATTTTATTAGTGAGATTAAGCCTCAAGGTTCAAATCAACCAAAGGCTACTTCTAGGAAGTCCAAAGGGGACAATAGTGATAGAATAAAGATTTCCTCTCAAAGTGGCAAGTATGGATTTTAATTTATGTGTTTTATGATTAAGTTGTTGAAGATAGTGGTCTGCAGAAAGTTTGGAAAGCAAGCTCTTTTTTGGATAATGTGGTTATTTACATGGTTTTGGATATGGTTCGAATTATTTATGATATTTAATATTCAAATTTTGGAAGTGTTTATGGGAGCTACACGGAGACATGTGTTTAAATGATTATCTAATTGTGTTTATTTTTTTAAAGAATAAAAGTAGGGAGTCGCAAGGGGTCCCACCTACTTAGTTATTATTAAGTTAAGACCCTTAACTATTATTTTTATTATTACTTCCCCTAAAATAAAATTAGTTAAGTTTAACTAACTTAACTAAAGAAAGTATTTGAACTACTTCAACTTATTTGGAATGAATAAAATCCAAAGGAGAAAGCAATACTAAGGTTTTCTCTTTTGTTTCCATGAGATAGTTTCAGTTTTCATTCATTCTTGAGTTCATTCAGAGCCTAAACCTAATTCTATTTTTGACAGCAGGATCCTATTGTAGAAATCAAGGTTCAGAACTTAACCAAATCATTCAGATGCTTGTTTTAGAGGTGTTGATCTATCTTTGATAGTCTATGTATACTTGTGTGTTTATGGATTAAGTTTTATAGCTGACAAAGGATATTGTGCAGAATCAAATTGGCAATAGTCTGTGGCAAGTTGATCCAGATTATAAAGTTTCATTTTTACTTCTTCTCATAGTCCTTTTGTATGGTTTTCATCAGGGATATCTAAATTAGACTTTGGTCCATGCCCTCACATGTATTTTATAAAGAGAAAAATACTTTGATTTCTTGGAATGAAATAAATCAAATTGCTATTATGTCTCATTTGCGTGTAACTGTGACTTGATTACTTTTGATTTTTGATCTCCACATTTACTTCCTGTAATCCGTATATTTTCACAAAATTATATACAAATTTTATGTTATTTTGCAACATTCTTTTCATAAAAAAAAATCATCCTAAACCCTTGTAATTAATACTTGTGGATTGGGAAAATATTTTGGAGGCTACAAAACATAGGGTGATATTACTGACCATCTTGTCTTACCCAGGAAAGATTCAAAAATGCTTGAGTAATATAATTCATGTCTTTGCCTCAACAATGTCCATAATTATCCACAAGCTTGTCCAAAAATCCCCAAGGAATCGAGTATCGCGATCCCAGATAATGGATGTCAGTAACCCATAGTGAGCCCAAATATACTGAAAGAAGATATTAGCATTCTACTGGGGAGTGATCTTATTTTTACATGGCATTAAGATACACATATTTTTGAACCTATCCACTACAACATACAAATAGTCATGACCCCTTTTCGACATTGGTAACCCCCCTACAAAATTCGTGGAGATACTTTCCCATGGATGGGATGGGACAAGTAGTGGTGAGTATAACCCCAATTTTATATTAGTGGGCTTACAAATAGAACACACCACACATCCCTTTACATATTTAGTTACAATTTCTTTCATTTGAGGCCAATAACAAAACCTCTGCAAATGAGCCATAGTTTTTCCTACCCCAAAATGCCCATACACAAGAGAAGTGTGAGCTTCTCGTATTACATGGACTCGCTCACTTGTAGGAATACATAGCTTTCCAAGATGGTAGAGTAGTTTTCCTTGCAGACAATAGTTCTCTACCTGTTCACCATGGGTTAGCTTCTCATATACTTCTTTAAAATATTCATCAATGGCATATTGTTCCACATAACTATCAAGAGATAAAGAAGTGTTCTTCAAAATAATAGAAGCAACAATAGGAGGTCTAGAAAGCATATCAGCTACCTTGTTACTTGTACCCTTTTTGTACTTGATTACCAAATGAAATTGTTGTAGGAAACCCATCCATCTATAATGTTGAGATTGTT
>ML799251.1:21326-31821 GCA_009831015.1 Picea engelmannii
TCTCTCAAGGGACACTGAAAGCCTTTCTTCTTTGTCACACTAATGACCTCCTATGCTTGTGCCACAATTTTGTCTCCAATCAACATTGACTTTCAACTTGTTAAATCCTTGTGTAGTGGCATCAATTTTTGGGAATGTTACCCATGCTTTTGAGATTTGTTTACATAACATGAGAGGATGTAGTGTTGCAGATGTATGAAGTTTTTTGTAAGGAAAATGTGTCATTGTGCTTTTTGCAAGTTGAAATAAGGAGCTCAATAAGCCTTACCCTTGGTTTATTAGAATTTTGAGATTTATATTTTCTAATATTTCCATGTTACATGCTATCCGGGATATATATTTTCTAATATTACCATGTTATATGCTATTGAAATCAACCCGGGAACAAATTTTAAGGATGTATGTCATAGAATCTTACCAACAAGTGTGTTGCTTCCATTTCATACCAAAATTGATGAATGGTTGTGCCTTTGGTATTTTAAGGTTTAATTTCACTTGCCTTTGATCACAAAGTTTATACACACGTGCTAGGTTGTTGATAAAAGATTGTTCCTTTGTTCTTTTAAAGTTTAATTTCACTCAACTTTGATTACAATGTCAATACACCTTGAATAATAAGTTGTTGATAAAAGGTTGTGTGTTTGGTATTTTAAGATTTAATTTCACTCAGCTTTGATTACAAACTCTATATGTACATACTAGGTGGTTGATAGTGTATTGTTCCTAGGATGATTTGGAGTCTTCTAGATTTATAGATTTGATCCTTGTATGAACTCATTTTCACACATTTCTACCAACTCCAACACTTGGAGGATTTGTTCCACTATGATGAATGATCCAAGAGTTAATTCATTTGGATTTGTAGTGGCTCATGTAAGCTCTCAACTTCTAATTGCTGCTTAATCAAACTTTTGACTTGGAATATTACCAAATTGACGTGGAGCCCTCAACATTTCCCTTATGTAGGGCTATAACTCTGGTTTCTATACTACATGGCTTCTAAATTATAAGTTCTGAATTTATGGTTTGATGTGATAGTATAATTGGTAGCACATATTTAATTAAAAATATGTATTAGATGTTATACTTGAATGCTATTTTTGTTGAGATTCACAAATGAGAATGAGGATTGAATGGAGCCAAACAACCAACCCAAAATCCTGCTATAAAGGATCCACTAATAATTCTAGGGTAGCATACTTAGAGAGAAAAGATGCCCTCGCGCAAGTGCACTAGATAAAGAAACTTGCAACAACAACAATGCTAGAGTTGATCACAAGTGCACTAGAGAGAGAAGCTTAAGCACAAGAGAGAAATCCATGAGCAATAGAGAACACCAAAGATAAAGTGCCCTTTGGCATAAATCGTTTCATTAGGGAATGATGCTTGTATGCTAAAGAATGATCAAGATGGATCACAAGATGGTATTCTACATATGAATTTTGAGTGTGTATTTATATACAACTCAAGAGGTAATATGCCCTCTTGAAGAGGGGTTATGGACCCACATATAAGTTGGTCAAGTCAACCTTAACCATAACCTTGTTTTACCATAAATGATCTTGAGTTGATTTTAACTATGATATGTGAGGATTACACCTTTTTCAAACACCCTGCCTTAAGGTGAATAATAGGCACATAGAATAATGATGAAACATGAGTGTGAGTGGGTTTATGGATACCCAACTCAATAGAGTTGTTTGTGGCTGATACACAAAAGGGAATGGGTTAATGACTACCCAACTCAAGTACAACCGAGAATTGATTTATGGACACCCAACTTGAATATAGCTTGCTCAAATACCTTTGATAATGGATATAGTATATACAACTCAAAGATAAGGTGGTCTTGACCAAGATACAAAAGTGACTTGGTTTATAGAGGCCCAACTCAAAATAGGGTTAGCCCTATTTACAACATTCCCCTTAATTTGAACTTAACCCATATAGTGAAGATATAACCCCCCTTGAATGCCATATCTCCAACACCAACACGGTTCCACAACCGACTGAAGGTGGCCTTTAGTAGAGTTATAGAAGAAAGATCCATTGAAACGTGTTGGTTAGTGGAAGGTACAAAAAATGGCACTAGAGGCCCATGAAATTGAAGTGGCTAAATGTAGTACATTCAAAATGGATCTACATCATAACATGGAAAGAAGAGATCCACAAACACATGTTGAGATTCATTTGTGGAAGAATAAAAAAAAATAGTGGGATGGATTTTGTGGACCTGTGAATTGCAGTTGCATCAAAGAAGGTAATAAATCACTTAGCTCCCCTAAGATAACAAGTGGTCATGGCCTCAAAAGTGTCACTATGAATAAAATCCAATAAATGAGAAGTATGCCTCACATCACCAACCAAAGCACCCATTATAAATCCACCAACTCTTGAACCACAAAGAACATCTCCAAGTATAGCAAATTGATAAATATATCATCACATGCTAGAATAGGTAATGCCCAATAAGCAAAATGCTTTGCCAAATGTGCATCGTAACAGGAGCCTCTGGGTTCAACAACAATGGAGAGAAAGTCTCCATAGAATGTACATCAATAAGAGGAGGTACATCAAATTACAATAAAGAAAGATCAACTGTAATAGGTCGAGAATCATTTGTAGAAGAATCCCTAGTAAGATTCGTGGAAATGATCCTAATGGGTAGCGAAAGCAAACTCAGTCAAAGATAACATTTATATTGGAAGGATCATATAGACAATATATTTAAATATGGGCCCATGTACCTAATCTAGAAAACTTGAAATGAAAAATTGATGAATTTATATCTTGAATATCAGGAGAAAGGGGTTTCTCCATATGTATCTACAAACTCTTGCTCCAAAGAAAGGCAATATCACCTAAAAGATCCCAGTTGCAAATTGTTACTCCTGTAGGTTCTTCAATATCTTAAGACAAACCATGCAACATTGGAGGACGTGTCCCTCCTTATGATGGAAATTACATGTAAGTTTCTTCTTCTCTGATTAGCCCAAATATAAGTAGCTCCATTTACGAGGGAAACAATCCACTTCAAGTCCATTATATTCAAGGATGGTGCAAATAAGTTTGTGAAAAATCTTGTTGATTAGACCCAAAGAAGAATTAGATTGTATTGGCTTCATCCAAAAAATCTATAGTGTATCGAATCCGCGATAGGATAGTGCAAGCCTTAGTTGAAGAGCGCAACCCTGGAAAGAAAATGTGCTACAAAGAGATGATTTAGAAACCTAAGTCTACAACCCTTAGGGATATGCCACTAAGAAAAAATCTATAGCTTAGTTGTAAATAAATTTGGATCTAGAAATCCTAATTTTGCAACCCTTAGGGCAATGCCACTAACCAAAATTCTTTGGGTAGTGGCTCAACAAATCATATCTAGAAGCCCTAGTTTTGCAACCCTTAGGGCAATGCCACTAGCAAAAAAGATCTCGAATCAAGCACTAAAAAATAAAAAAACAAATCTACAAACCCTAGATTTGTAGTCCTTATGGGTAGTTCCACTAGTCAAATGTCTTTGATCTATTGCTGAAAATGAGTAAAAAATGAATGATCCAAAACCCTGTTT
Source organism: Picea engelmannii (assembly GCA_009831015.1). NCBI lineage: Eukaryota > Viridiplantae > Streptophyta > Pinopsida > Pinales > Pinaceae > Picea > Picea engelmannii. The sequence goes on from ML799251.1 coordinate 24,895, forward strand.
TGCAATCACAACAAAATAGTGATGCTATCAACCCATAGCCATGGGTGAGTTCAAGTAGTGTTTGAAAATAACAATAGGGAAGTCTTAATGTTGTACATTCAAATCCATGGATAATTTCTCCCAGAAAGCTCATAAAACAAGATTAAAGCAACTCGAATAGAGGCACCCCTTTTCAACAAATAAAACACTATATAACAACCCTTGAATTCCTTATGTTAGGCACAATTTTCCACTACAAACTTTGATCATTGCAAAAAAAAACCAAGAGGAAACCTTGACCATCAATGAAATGATAAGAGAAAGGTTCATACCTGCTTTGATACCATGTTGTGATTCACACAAGAGTGGAAATAGAATGAAAACACACAACCAAATCCAAAATATTGCAATAAAGGAGAATATAACAACATTAGGGCAACCCAATTCTTAGAGAGGAAAAAAACCATGGCACAAGTGCACCAGAGAAATAAACTCAGAATAATGACCAATAAACCTTGAAATAGTAGCACTAGCACTAACTATAACTGTGCGAGAGAGAATCATCAAGCATAAGAGAGTAAGTAACCCATGAACAATAGAGAACCATAATGATATAGGTACCCTTTAGCATAATTCACATTATTAAAGAATGATGTTGATGGACTAAAGAATGATCAAGATAATATTTTACAAATGACTCTTGAGTGCATATTTATACACAACTCAAGAGGTAGGGTTCCCTCCCCAAGAATGGTCATGGGCCCATATATGTGTTGACTAGGTTGGCCTTAATCGTAACCTAGTTTTACAATAACTAATTGTAAGTTGGGTATAACCACATACATTAATGATTAATATGGGTCCATCATAGCCACATATAAGGATTACACCATTCTAAATCATTTTCAATTTGCATCACTCATCTACGCTGATTGTGCCAAATAATCGATGATCATTCTATTGAAAGAAGATAAGTACATCAACAATAACTTTTACAAACTTATCCCATCAACTACGATATACTATTTTGTTAGCTCTAAGTTACCAACTTAAATTAAACTATAAATGATATTTTCAAATTGCAATACACATCTTTGTATATCATGAAAAAACTATAAAAATTCATTTTATTGAGAGAGGATAATTGTATTAACCATAGCTTTATAACTTTTACACTTCTATTGTCAATTGGGTTTAGCTTGGGTGGTTGGGAGGAATGTTGTGATCCTCTCCACCCAAGTTCAATTCACGCAAGTTACATGTTGAGATTGTTATCGTGCAATTTGTACTTTGAAAGAAGAGATGGTAAAGGGAAGCAAATTGGCGTAACTGGAGACTAATCCTATCACTGTCACCTCAATATGATGTCTCTTTCTATTTAGGGTGGTAGGCCCAGTGCAGACGTCCCCGATGACCTGGGGTTTTAAGAAAGGAAAAGGAAAAGGTTAGGTAAAGGTCCCCTCTCACAAGTCACCACCAATCAGAAAGTCCGGTTTAAATAACCAATAGAGAGATAATATACTAGAAGTATACCTCCCCGGAACAAAGCAACATGAAAACTATATACTTGCAAGAGCACTTGTTGGTAAGTACTTCATAAAATCGTTGACTTTATTAAATAAAACAATGTGTTGAATATGATGAAGTAAACATAAATCTTATAACAACAATGTTTATAGAGCAATACTTCACATAAAATGTCTTAAAACTAGCTTCAAAATGACTGAAAGCCATTAACTATTGAAGTCATATCATTAACATTTGATAGAACCATATGAGACAAGCTATAATTCAATATTTACAATTGCTTTATGAGCTTTAAATGCTGCATTAAATGGTTGTAACTTATTTTAATAACAATAGCAAGTAGGTTAGTAGATCAAGCTATTCTAGGGTTAGAAAGTGTTAGTAGGTTGTTTGAATAATAGGTTTTGAAGGTTGTTTGATCAAAATACTCAAAGAAGGTCTTAGACTAGTGCTTTCTTAGGAAAAATAGAGTCAATAAAGTGGTTGCAAATGTTGAAGGAGCAGAATGATAATGGGAGAGCCAAAGACAAGATGAGTTAATGGATGAAGTGTTGGTAAGCCAAGGCTTCAACCACCAAACCCTAGGGGAAAATGACTACTAAGGTGTAGGTAACCCTAGGCCTTAGAAGATTTTCCTCCCTCTTTAACTCAAAGAATGAAGTAAGTGATAGCTAATATGAAGCAACAAGTGCTAGGGTGTTGCAATGGCAAGGCCCTTAGCAACGACTTCAAGAAAAATGACTCATTGCCACAATCTAGTAGGTGGATAGCAATTGAGATAAGGACAATAACATGTGCTTAATCTCCTAGGGTTTTAAGCTAGAAATTTCATGATCTTAGTAAAATGAAAAGTAAAGATACTATAACCATTCAAAAGAAATAAGAATTGCAGAATTTTACTTACATTCACCAAGAATAATCTAGCACTTGCCCTAGTTGTAGACTTTCCACCAAGAAAATGACCAAAAACACCAAAAACAACCTTCCTTCAACAAGTGCACACTAAATTTCAGTCATGAAACCCTAATTAGGGCGCAAATTTCTGACCTCACAAGTGTGAGTGAAAGATGATGAATAATAAGAGACAATTTCCCCTTATTTATACAATACCAAAGACCAAAATTAGGTCAAAAAGGCCGACATGGCCAGTTACAAATAATAACCAATTTTTACATTAAATGTTACAATTAAATCCTAAATCAAGCTGCTAAGGTGACGTCATGCCCTTTTAGGGTGACGTTGGGCCTTTTTTGGGCAACGTTGGCCTCTTGGAGCAAAACGTTAGGCCTTATTGGGCCTCAGGAACCTACCACACGTACCACTTGGCACAAAACTGCCTCCAAAACCTCCCAAAATGTTGGATGATGTCATGGGCCTTCTGAGGCCTACATCATGATGGAAAGGGCACAACCCCCCTGGGTCTAGGTCTGCCAGGATACCCCTGGTGAAACGTCCTCCTCTCTCTCTGATGCAATCCTTCGATCTGCCTCTGCCCCTTGCTGGGGTCTCAACATCTATCTGGTGGGATTTTATCCCCATGGAGGTCCGAACTAATCATCTCCCCATGTGTACCTGTCCATTAGGTGTGGCCCTGTAACATCAACATATACGTCTTCCATGGACTCATAAGTCACAGGGATCATAGCAATTTCAATCACATCTAATCATCAAGTTATTAAACATGTGCATAAACCCCCTTTTACCTAGACAAGTGCTCAAAGACATTATACTAATCTACAAGCCAAGTTTGGAGGAAACGTTGGGACATCCTATTGGGCTAATGCTCATTGGATGTGGGATGTTTCCGGGAGAAGTCAAATCTAGGCCATGTGAGTGGATGAGGTGGTAAGGGATGTCTGGGAAAGGGGCACAATGATAGCAGGGAAATGTATGGCTTACCTGTGGGTGCCTCTGAAGAGGGTGAGTTGCACCTGTCATGGATGCAAATGTTTCCAAGCGCATTCATGCCTTTTATCTTTTATTCTTATTGTTTTTTCTTTCAAGAGGCTAGTTAGGGGACACTACCCTGGCGTAGTGGTGGCAATGTTACCCATAATCATTTCACGGAGATGAGAAGGTTGGCTCGTGATGAGACCCCCTTTCTCTTGGCTATACCACCAAGAGCCACTACCCTGGCGTGGTGACCAGTTGTTGGTAGTTTCATACCGCTACATGCCCATGGACCTAATAGGTTCGCTCGTGGTTAGACCCCCTATCCTCTAACTAGGTCTTGTTTTATTATTTTTATGGGTCCCTTTGTTTCTTGCTGAGAAGATTTTTATTTCTTCCTCTGGGATCCCTGGGCGAAGCATCTCAAGGTTTCATTCTTTTGGATTATATCTTTTGCCAACTACTTTTACCCTCTGGGCCTTTATCCGCTTCTTCCCACAAGGTAAGGTACAACCCTTATATATTTGACTAACCCAATGCCCGAACCAATGTGATGGATGAGTGGGAAAAAGATGAAAAATGGTAAGTATGGTGGGAGCGGATGATGGCCTTTCATGAATCCCCCCAATAGAAACTCAAACCCTATGGGTACCAACTTACTAGGGCATCTTGTCATTCCCCCCAGGTATGGTCAAGTGGAAAGGCATAAGGTCCAGGCACACATTAGAAGAAAAAATAATTAAATGCACATATTCAAAGGTTTTGAGGATCAGAGCGACACATACCATGATACCCGCACTCATTACCTCATGGAGCAAGATCCATCTCTGCTACAGGACTAGGCTGAGGTGATGGATGTTGTTGTTGCTGATATAGTGGAGGCGTTGTAGAATGAAAGGATGGGCCCTCTAGGGCCATGCTCAAGTTGATCTGGCTCTCGGTACTCCATGTCTGGGACCTGTGGGCCTCGAGACATAATCTCCTTAGTTATCCGTAGGTTAGGGGATAACAAAGCTCTTAATGAGTATATTTTTGTAATGGATTTGAGTCCTATTGTTGATCAACATGTCCACTCATGGTAGCCCAATATCTCCCCTCAAATGTGTCTTTCACTTTTGATAAACCTAACTTATCACATTCAATCAACACAATCTTTGGGAGATGGTAAGCTAACGTCATCATAAGGTATATTAGTCCTTTTTTCATATAGAGTGTTGTGCTTAATATACTAGGCATGTGAATAAGGATCGTTGGTTGAAGTTGGATCACAGAGCATAAGCTCAAGAGTTTATGTTTGTTTCCTCATTTCACCTTGGTGGCTATCATTTTTTCTAGTCCTGTGTTGTCGGCCCCAAGGAAAAGGGGTATTATTGGGGGCCCTCACAAGGGAAACATTTTGTTTCCCTGCCATACTTAACACTTACCATCCTGGAGCCTGTCACAATGTACTAAATTTTGGTAGTGGGTCATGGTTCATTCTCTATTGAGAAGAGGGGATAAAGGCTTAGAGGTTGATTGCCGCTGCTAGTAAAAAAAATGATAAAGAAAGATTGTTATTAAAGAAATAAAGAAATGGTATAGCAAGGAATTTAAAAAAAGCCAATCCGTACTTGAGCTCTATGCTTTCCACATTCGCCCCAGTCCCAAACCAATGAATGTTAAAGTTTGAAACCTTATAAAGGGGACTTGCAAATTAATAAAAGGACAATATAAAAGGCATATTAAGGGGTTGGAAAAACGTAACACCTAGAAAGTGGTAACTTAAGAGAAAGCGCACACTCCACAAATATGCTCATAGAAATGGACCAAATGATTCCATAAGCCATGAAGTAATCCAACACGTTTCACTATCACACTTACTCTTGAGGGTTATTTTATTTCCTGCTTCCTCCATGACATATCCCTCTACTTGGGTATTTTCTTTCTCACTTTGGTTGGAACACCTAATAGGTTCTAATGATGGTCCTCCCATATTCAAACTTGGAAACTAACATAAATTCTTGAGCTAATGTAAAGTTTGAAGCAAATACTTGATGTGAATTGTTTATGTGGCTTATATGTTAAGTAACAACTTACTTTGTATGATCTAAGGTCTTTTATACCTTGTGAATATTGGTTTTACTTGATTCCATACTTAGATTTGATTTGGATGCACTTGACATGGTTGTTTGAAGGATGTCCCCTGCTTTCACCTAGGACATTGTGCATCTGTTTACAAGATATGGCATGTTTGATGCAAAGTGTTGAGTCATCGAATGGCTTGACACACTCAGATACAAGCTCTCACATATTTTGGACCTCAGACGACTGACATATGGGCTTCCATTTTGCTAGATATGGTCATGATGGTACAGAGATGAGAAAGAATCCCACACCCTAGGCATTGTACCCTAAATATTATTATGCGTTGGATGGAGGGTGTTACATTGGTGGATGGTTGGATGCCATTCAAAGATGATATACACCCCTCTCCACCTTAGACACTATCTTCTCAACCTTGGACACTGGGCCTTTTTGATGATGACGTCTGTTGAAAATATGATCTCAAACACTTAGTCAATAATAGATTTCAACCTCCTATAGTTATTCACCAATAAAGCAATGGAACCACATGCATTTACTAGAACTATGAGCATAAATACAAGTTACTAAGCAATATGAAAATATAGCAGTGTAAATATAAATGAACAGTAGACAAAATCACCACATTTGACACAATGAACTTCTGGCAATGCACCTGGAAAAACCCACAAGGGGAAAACCAATCTAGGAGATATTCTTCTTATTGAGCTCTTAGGAAAATTACGATTTTACACAACAATAAATTCAACATCAATTACAACAACAATATCACATCGAAAAACGTGGCAAAGACCACAAAAATCAGACCAGAAAATCTATGCTCGATTTTTGTTGTATGTCTTGAACATTGCGACCTACTTGACAACAAAATCTCCTCAAAATTTGTGCATTGTTGTTGCACATTTCTGTATGGATTCTTCCTTAGCTAGGCACCTAGAAAATCATGCCAAAACTATGATGAAATGGATGCCTCAATTTTTATGCCTAGTGCAACTATATGACCTCCTCAATCTGTACTATACAGATTTCCCTTTAATGTTGAATATGTCTTGGGATGCATGCCTCCACTCCTTGGAATTCATGCCAATCCCAATTTGTTGCCACTGTTTCCTCTAGCGCAAACTCTCCTGGTCTCTCTCGGAATATGAGTGACTCTTCACATTCCTCTCCAAGGTCTCCTCAAAGGTGCACCCCCTCTTCTCTCTCAAGTTCCTTTTATTACTCATTAATGAGTAACTCCCCTAACCCTTGGTCTTCCAAAGAGATGAACGATCAATATTAGATATTGCCCTCTCGAGATCAACAATGACAACATAATTGTTTGTTGAGTTCACTTAAATCACTTAAGTGACCCAAAAGTCATAAAGTTACTTTTTACCCATTAAATAATTCACTTAAATCACTAAGTGACCCAAAAGTCATAAAGTTACTTTTTACCCATTAAATAAT
>ML799251.1:33132-43915 GCA_009831015.1 Picea engelmannii
AGATTTTTGTTGTACAACTTGAACAATACAACCTCCTTGACAATAAAACCTCCTCAAAATATGTGCACTTATGTTGCACCTTTTTGTATGGATTCTTTCTCAGCTAGGTACCTAGAAAATCGTGCCAAAACTGTATTGAAATGGATGCCTCGAATTCTGTACCTAGAGTCGTTGTACGACCTCCTCAATACGTACTATACAGACTATCCTTTAATGTTGAAGATGTCTTGAAATGTGTGCCCCTACTCCTTGGAATTCATGCCAATCCCACTTTGCTACTACTCTTTCCTCTAGCTCAAACTCTCTTGGTCTCTCTCAGAATATGAGTCACTCTTCACATTCCTCTCCAAGCTTTCCTCAAAGATGTGCCCCCTCTTCTCTCTCAAGCTCCTTTTAATACTCATTAATGAGTAACTCCCCTAACCTTTGGTCTTCCAAATAGATGAACGGTCAAGATTAGATATTTCCCTCTTGATATCAACAGTCACAACTTAATCGTTTGTTGAGTTCACTTAAATAACTTAAGTGACCCAAAATTCATAAAGTCACTTTTTACCCATTAAATAATAAAAGACTCAACTTGACTTTATAAAAACACTTTATAAAGTCACTTAAGAGAGAAATATGCTCGATATCTTCTACATGTTGAGCACTGACAATGCATAAGTACCTACGAACTACTAAAATATAACAATGTCATACTAGGGTTTGATGGATATGGTGGGGTTTGCTTGCCACATGGACATTGCATGATGATTTGATGTGACATGGAATTCTTCCACCTTTCTTGTACCTTATATGTTGACACATGTCCTTTGGAGGCCCTCCTTCACCCTTGGGAGGCTTGACATCACCACACGTGTGACCTTATGATGTATTGTTTGCATGATTTACCATTGTAGAGGCTATTTTGAGGGGTCAACCCCACTTCTAGCATGAATTATTGATGTTTTACTCAATTATGTGGACAAATAGTGCTTGGTTACCTCATATAAATAGAGAAAGCACACAAAACACTTTATCATCACTCTCACACTTGTGAGACACACCTATACTTGTATATTCTCTTCTCTTCTCTTTTTCGCTAGGAGTACTTGTGCACACCACTTGAAGGAAGATTCTATTAGATGCTTGTCTCTTTTTGATGATTGGATGTTGAATGAGGGTTTCCTCATGCATGTGCTTGACCTAGTAAGTCTTCTTTGCTCAAGTTTATTTCTTATGTGTGGTGTATTTTTGGTAAATCCTCTTTTAGATGCTTAATTGTTGCATGTACCTTGTATGCTTGAAATCCTAGGAGGGATTAAGAGGCTTTATCCCCCTCCCTACTTTTAATTATCATTAATTGTTGAAGCATTACGACTTTATTCTAGGGCTTAAGAGGCTTTACACCCTAGGGTTCTTGTCTTGGCTAGTTTAAGTCCGAGGGATTGAGAGGCTTCATCCCCCTAGGGTTTGATATAATCCTTTGAAATCTTGTTGCTAGAGGTTAGAGAAGAAAATGGGACCTAGGGTTTATGAGGCTATATGCCCTAGGGTTTGTTTTTAAGAAGTTGAAGTTAGGGTTTATGAGGCTATAGGCCCTAACTTGATCTTCATCTCTCTTGCTCCTAGGAATTTTGATGGTGTGTTCTTTGACTCTATTGCCCAAGAAAGAGAAATGACACTAGTCTAATTGATTACAAGTCATGGTTGAAATCCTAGTTTAAATACACTCTCTCAAAAATCTCTTTTAACTTGGATTTATGACATCATTAGCAAGCTAATTATACTCTAGCACTTTGGATGAACATTGATTTTTTTGATGCAATGAACATTAGGGAAATTAGGGCTGCAATTTATCGTTTCATACTTACTTAATATTGTGGAAAATCTTGCTTAGAAAATTGGTTTGGAAATTGGATATTGTTCCCCTTGTTGTAAGCTAAATTTTGAAAGTCAATTGCTAATTTTCTGGGTTGTTTTTCTTATTGCTCTTATGAATTATTTATTGCTAATATAGATTGTTTTACTGCTGCAAATTTACAACAACAATTAGTTTAAATTGATATCTAGTGTCTAAAGGTGAATGAGATGCTATATAACTTGGTAATTGATCAATATATGCGTTGAAAAGTTTCTTGTTTCATACAGGTGGCCCAATTACCTTGCATAACCATCTTTTATCCTTCCTTATCTCAGACCTAGCATATCACATCTAAGTGACCAAGATAGGGGATGTAGGTTTGGCTTATCTTTCTACTTTGATCCCTTGAGGTCACTAGGGAAGCCTCCCTTGTGCTGGACATCTCTCCTTCTCTAAAATGAGGGAAGTATTTACTTAGGTGACAATGGTAGATACCTCCAATTTTTTCACAAGATTGAGATATTGTGGAGGGATTTGTGCAAGTACAAATCCTATGATAACATGTACCATCCTCGAAATGAGGCGAAGTACTCATGGGTTTTCCTCGGGTGGTGTAAAATTTTACACTTCTCTTATGACCATAGAATTAGTATTATCTTACCACTAGCTTGCTATCTCTAGTTGAGCTACCCATCAATGAAAAGGTTCTAAACAAATAGAAAATGACATGCCAACAATGTGGATACAACCTCCTCATATGTATAATTATATTTACATGATTAAAATAAGGGGTCATTGAACTAAGGTTTTCAAGGGCTCATTTATGTATTTTTTTTTATAGAAAGGGCTCATATATGTTAATACTTACATGTTTTCATTAGAGGAGGTCATTGAACTAAGGTCTTCAAGGGCCTTCAATTTCTTAAAGTACAATGGTTGTAATGATTTGTGTCACCTTGTCTTCTTTTGTGTTGGTTCATCTTTTGTGTCGATGCATTTTTCCCCATGTCTCACATTTTTAGCATTGTGGCATTTTCACATCTTTGCAATTTGAAGTTGTGGCTTTGTTAAGGATTGTGGTGTACTTGCAATAGAGAGTTGCAATCATCCCTATAATGTGGGTTGTGAACCTTTGGGGACTTTGCAACCTTGAACTTCTCATAACTCTATAAGTCAAAGTTGTAGTGTTCCATTAACTTACAAGTCAATATATATGTAATATCACAACTTTATTACGTTTGTGCTTTGTGACCACCTTAACATTCCACAAGATTTTAAATCCTCATGGAATAAGCCAAAGTGACTTATCTCATATCAAACTTCTTTCATTTAAATTTGATGGTCCCCATCAACTTTTAAATACAAAACTTTTTCCTTAGCTCTTCTTCTAGCTCTTTTGGACAGTTCACTATCTTGAGTTTTTTTTCTTTGGCCTTGAACGCTAGGAGAGACACACATACAAAGGTTGATGACCCAAAGATAAGCAACTCTTCCTCCTCTTCAAGGGGTCGGTTCATGGAGCACTAAGATTTCTTCCCTTTCTCTTGTATCCTCTTTTGAGGCATCCCTCCAATTTTTTGCAACATTATTTTATTGTTCATAGAGATTAAATCTGCTTTTAGTTTTATATAGAGGTGGCCCTTGCACTTACATAGTGTAGTGAAACTTTTGTACTTAACCCTCCCATTGATATATTTATGATTATTTGTTGAACACTATTAAAATCACCTCAATAATAAACATAAAATACATATAATAATAATAATATCCAAAAGATACATGTTTAAGAAACATGTCTATTCAATGTATATTTATACTCATATTGTAAATCATTCACATATACATTATCAATTATATATTTATTTATCCATACAAATTCTCTTATGTTATATATTTTCTAAGAAATGAAAAAGTGTTACCTTTTTTTTCCAATAGAAAATTAGCTCAATTATATTAGATAATAATTTATTTACATCTTCATGTTTTTACAAAATCAATATTATCTAGACAAAAGGATCAGCTGTGCTTATATATTCTCTGGATTTCCCCACTCAACACGAGACCAAAAATCTATCAAAAGATAGCAAAATGGATATCAAAAACTAATCCAAAAGGGACATGCAGTTTGCCTATAAGTCCTTTAACACTCCTAAAACATAGGTATTGGTCGCCAGCTAATGCAAGAAAGAAAATACAATAAAAACTTTTTTTCAACACTAGTACAAGTTAAGGATAATCTTGGAACCTTCTATCCCATCAATCTACTTGCAATAGATAATTCTTCCTTCTGGTTCCCGAATAGCTTGTTTGGATATTATATCTGCGTCACTGAAATCCATGTAGATGTGAGCAAAACTGATTTCTTTTAAGTTTTTTAAAAGGTCACTGATTATAAGCTTCCAACATTCTATTGCACATGCCTGTAATATTCCTTTATCATTTAACCAGTCAATTACAACCTTGGAATCTCCCAGAACTTGGATTTCACTTATTGCCAACTGAGTTGCCAAAGTTAAAGTTGCCCACACTCTAAGTAATTATGCCCTTGTATTTGTGCCCTCTCCACAATTAAATATCCATATCTAAACTGAAAGGTCTGGAGTTTTGATAACTCTCCCTGCTCTACATTGCTTTCCATTTGATTGTGTTGCTCCATCAAAACATGCCATTGTAGTGCCTAATCGCTTTGTTACAAAACAAGATCGTAAAGGAAGGGTTTTTTGAAGACCCGTATTCCTTTTTAGAGCTCCAAGTGTCTTGGTGACCACAAAAAATATTGAAGGAGAACCCTTCTAAACAATTATTTTATTTCTCTCTAACCAAATATTCCAGCAAATTAGGGCAGGTAGTGAAGATGGGACAATCTTCTCCTCTAGCCATTTTGTGTAGCAATCTGTCAGATTGTTCCCTTCCCAATAATTTTAAATCTTTTGTCCAGTTTGAATTCTCGCCCACACAAATTTTGAGAAAGAACAATGGATGAACATATGGCTTATATTCTCCGACTCTTTTTTGCAAAGTTGGCAACAATTAGGTCCTTCCCAGCCTTTTTGTTGTAAGTTGTCCCATGATAGTATTTTGTTTTTCGTTTCCAACTGGATAAAGAGTTTTATTTTTAATTGTAAATCCCATTTCCATAATTTTAACCTCCACCCACCAACTAGCTGCATCATGAGGGTTGACAATAAGGCATTATAAACATTTTTGTCAGAAAGATATCCAGAATTATCTCCCCCAGTCCACATCAACTCATCAACTATGTCCTATAGGAAAACCCCTGATCTTATAAGAGCTTTGAAATAATGATCCCATTCCTTTTCCAGTTCACCTAAGATTCCCAACTCGTTACTCCCTATCCATTTTACATAATAAGAGTCTTGACAAAGTGGACCCTTGGCCTGGAAGAGTAAAGTGATAGTTTTCTGTGTTAAGATGGATAAAAGAGTTTGGGATAGAAAGGACATATCCCCCAAACCCATAATTCTATCTCTGCCAATATGAACATGGTGACCGGAACTAAGTCTCCAACTCAGCCAGTTTGTAAGGAGATGGACAAATTTTTTAAGAGACTTTTCCAAGTTTGTGAAGTTGTTGATGGTTGAAAGGTCATCGATCTGAGCCAATTAGTGACAAAAACATAAGGTAGATATTTTTCTTTAATCACTTGGTGCCACATACCATCCTGTGTTAACACTCGCCATAAAGTATTTTTTGTCAGAGCTTTATTGCAATGGAATAAGTTTAAGAAACTCCACCCGCCACAGTTCTTTGGTTTTGTTAGTCTCCCACCTGCAAAGATGATAATGAAAATTCTCACTACTTCCATTCCAAAGAAAAATGAACATAACTTTCCTTATCTTATTTAGGATTGAGTTGGGGATAGCCACCAAAGACATCCAGTAAATTGGATGGCTTTCTAGGATTGATTTCAATCAGATGTATCAACCACCTAATGAAAACCACCTGTTACACCAATGTCCTATTCTTTTTTCCACTTTGGCAAGTAACCGGCTCCAATCTTCCAGTTTGTGCAGGCCTGTCTTGAGAAAAAAACCAAGATAATTGAAATCTATCGAAAGTTCAGCAAAATTAAACGAGATCAAATTCTTCAAAGCATTTAATTCCACCTACAGTAACCCAACATGCAGAACTGTGTGTTTTAACGCATTCACCTATAATCTCGAAGCTTTACAAAAATGTTTAATGAGTCTATCAATCTCCTTCCATTCCTGATGAGTATCTCTAGTCATGATTAAGATGTCATTCACAAAAAATAAATGTAGTATTTTGATAATTCTGGATACCTTCACTCCCATCAACTTTCCATCTCGTTGACTTTTATTTAGAAGTGGACTAAGTCCCTCCATAACTAGAATACAAATCAAAGGGGATAAAGGGCACCCTTGTCGCAAACCTCTGCCACTTCTGAAAAAAAATGTAGTCTCCCCATTAAGTAAAACATAAAGGGATGAGGAACTGACACAACTCATAATCCAGTTTGTTGTCAGAATGCTAAATCCATCTTGTATTAATATCAGTCTTAGAAAGTCCTAGTTTATGCAATCATAGGCTTTATTCATATCAAGATTTAGTACTAGGGCCTAAAATATTTTTATATTAATGCTATGGAGGCATTCATGTGTTGTTCCTATGGCGTCTTGTATTTGTCTACCTTTTAAGAAGCCCAACTGCTCTTCAGACAAAGAGCAAGAGATAAAAGGTTTGATCCTGTTGGCAATAATTTTTGAGATTAAATTATAACAGAGGTTGCATAAGGAAATTGGCCTAAAATCTTCGAAAGAAGTTGGCTTATTTACTTTTGGTATAAAGGCCAAGAAAGTTGAGTTATGGCCACCAACCACTTCATCTCTGATTCTAAACTCCTCTACCATCTCCAACAGATCACTCCCTACCAGATCAAAGAAATGAATAAAAAACTCGACAGTCCAACCATCGGGCCCTTGGATTTTCTCTTTTTTGAAAAGTGTTAAAACCTCCTTTAATTCACCCAGGTTGCAAGGGATTTCCAGAACTCTAACTTCCTCCTCAATTACCATTCGGGGAAAAAGGTCCACAATTATGACCTATTCATTAACAAAGGATTGATCATGTGCCTTAAAGAATTTTTTGAAGTAATTTGTAGCCTTTGCTTTTAATTCCATCTGACCAGAATGAGTCTGCACAGTGTCATCAGTAATCTCCCAAACATTTTTGCAGTTTCTTCTATAATTGGAAAATTGGTGAAAAACACTTTGTGTTTTGGTCGCCACTGCGTATCCAAATCGCTCTGCTACGCTGTCTCCAAGATTCCTCTTCTGCCTTCAAGTACTTGTTTCTTTCTTATTCCATACAATTGAGGTGCCTTTCCTCCACCAATGATTGTTTTCCTCCTGTAGTTTTCTGAAGAGAAACTTCGATTTCTCCCTCCAGCTTCTAGAAAAGGATCAATTTCCGGCATCTATTTTGCTTTACCCAGATTTTAGTTCGGGGATTTAATTCTTTTAATTTCCAAACTATCCTTCATTGTTTCCCTTCTTCTTTTAAAAATTTCTGATATTTCCAAACAAATTGAACAATAATTTTAAACTCTTTTTCACTCAGCCATTGAGAAATGAACTTGAAAGGATATTCCTTAAAGAGTGGAGTAATCTGAATCTGTAATAACACAGGTGCATGATCCTAGACGAAGGGGTACACCACCTAGGACCTTTAGAGACCCACACTTGCTAAAAGATCTCCAGATAGCATCGCCCGATCTAGCCTCTTGGAAATGGAGTCAACACTCGATCTCCCATTTCACCAAGTAGGTACAATCTTGTTCGGCTGGATAACAACTAATCTATGAGATTGTAAAAACACTATGAAAAAGTCCGCCAAGGGTCCGGCTTGGGATAACCCTCCCCAGACCTGTCTCGTCGATAAGGTAAAGTTCAAGTCACCAACAATAATCAGATTTTTATGTGATAATAGACCACACTCTGCCACTTTGTTTCAAAACCCTTTCCTCTTCGAGCACGGACCATAAACATTAAGTAGTGTAATCTTCTGTTTGCTTTCAATACACAAGCCTGTCAACAAAATACCACCACAGGAAAAGTAAGGAATCATATCAAACTTGTTTGGATCCCATGTAACCAAAATACAACCTGATTATTGAACCGAGTTGACCGCACATGATAACTAGGCTGGTCAAAATATATTCATGAAGGCTCTTGCCTTTTGTTCCTGGACCAACGTTTCTTGTAAGAACATAATATCGGGGTGAGTTCTATCTAACAGTCTACACAAAGAGGCTTCTTTCAGGGTGCCCCCAACCCCTCTAATATTTAGGGAGAGCAGAATCATTATTTCTCCCTTGCCAGAGCTTTCATAGCTCTAAGTGCCCCACAGTCAATGGTAGAATAATTTAAAATTGACGACAAGGAGGTCACAACCTTTGATTTTTTTTGAGCACTCCAACATCAACATCAGGGGATTTAGTTTCACGAAAAAAAAGAAACCAACATATCCAGAACAACATTGAGGGATGAGTCGCCCTCATCAGGTTCCCTATATCTTGGTTGACATTGACTCCCCGGTCGGAATACAGGACAACAGGTTAAGTTCCCCAAGATTTTCTGATTCACTTGGAGTAAAGGTAAGGCCATTATTACCCTCCTTAATAGAGGCTTGAAACAACATGTCACTGTCCCTAAGGGCCTCTTCCCTAGGAAAGAAAATCGGTGGGGTATCCCTAGCCCCTGACTTTCTCTGGCAGACTGAAGGTGAGGTTGCACACACCCTTTCCAACATAGAGGGATAGTGGGCGGCCTTGGTTGTAAAACTTCCCAACCATCTAGAGGAATCCAATATATCACGTTCCCACGATGATAAAGAGGAATAAAGAGCAGGGCAATAAAATTTTAACTTACTCGATAGAGTTCCCAATTGTTCCACCTGGCTAAAATCCCCTTGTGAGTAATGGAGTGCTCTTGGCTCAAAGGAATCTGGATCCGGCGAGGGTTCACGTGGCTCTCTCCATAGAAAGGAATTTTTTGACAGCTCTTCCTCCACCAAACCACTACACTCTCTCTGCAGGTGACTCATGCTTCTACATAGTCTACACCTAAAAGGGATCCCTAGATAATCTAGTCGTTGAAGCACCGTCAGACCCCTCCATTCGATTTCTATAGTCTCTGGTAGCCCACCATGGATATCAATTTTGACAAGAATTTTCCCTACCTTTCTGGAAGGGGGAGAGAAAGTTTGTTCATCCAACATAATGTAATTTACCATTTCATTGTCGATTGCCTTCAAGTCCCCCTCATTCCAGAGTTGAAGTGGTAAACTAGGTAATAAAACCCACAAATGGTGGAACTAGAAATACTTTGTTGTTGGGTCGAAAGCAACACGCCAACACTTCAACATCAGGCTACTTCCTTCTATCACCCATAGTTTACCCAAAATCTGTACCAAGTGATTAGGTGACTTGAAGATAAAGATGAACCAACCTTTGGTTAGTAATAAAACCTCAGGTGTGTAACCTAACAAAGGTGACCAACTCTGTTCAACCCATTCATGGAGTAAAACCTTGCACAGGTTATAATAAGATAACCTACTTACCAGCCCACACAACACTAACCTACAATTCTCCTCAAGTCCAATGTCCGAACCCAACACCATTCTTTTTTTTATTTATCTTGTTTTCCTTCCATTGTCTTCGCCTACCACCTAAAGTTCCTATAACCTTCCTCACCTTACCATCCGAGCGAGGAAAGCCAGAACTCCTCCCCAAATCCACCTGAACTTTCTCAGGCAAAGGCACCTCCGCACTCAGACGACAATGAGAAAAACTAGGTAGGTAACCTGGAGCTGGGAGAGAATCACCTTTAGGCTCTCCTCTGGGTGAACAGGGTTGAAACGTTTGTGATGCCAAGTCAATTGGAGAGGTAGTTAAGGTATTCATACTCGCACCCAATGCGTCTGTTTAGGTGAAAAGGACGACCCTCTTCCAAAGGGCCTCGTCAGATGCACCCATTAGTGCACTGACATCGTTGCCCATTCTTGAATTTCAATTATAATCCAACAGATAGCCACTTGGGCTCCACTAACCTCACCCACACTTTCACTGATTTCACATTTAGTTATACACAATTTTCAAAGCTTTAATGATTTTGAATCCTTGAGCACAAACCAACTTTTTACCATTTAAAGTTTAGAATTTCAGTTGAGGAAAAAAATACATCTAGTGCAGAGCAAATCAGAATAATTCACTAATATAAATCCCGTAGAGAGGAAAATTCCATAAATATAAAGCTCCTCGGGAATTGGGGGTGGCTTCAAAGCAGCGCCTAGGGCCAAAAGTAAAAACTCTACCATAAAATCAAATCACAGTAGCGATGCGCACTTCTAGGGATCATTGTCCCCGGCGTTGAATCAGAAGTCGTCACCATCGTACATGGCTATATTAAAATAAAAAATTATTATATAGTTTTATTAATGTATTAGCTGTTTTTTTTAAGTTGAAGTATATGTACAAAGGTTCCAAAAAATCGTGATCAGAGCTAGAATTTTTCACAACAATGGTAACGTTCGATGAAAATAAAAAAATCCATTGTGGTATAAAAAGATTGATACTTTTTATTATTATAAAAATAAATTTGTTATAGCTTTATTACAAAATAAAAAATTAAATGATTAGTATTAGTCATTGAAAATATATTTGCATTGTTATTTATTTGAACGAGGAAAAAGATTATATTAACATTGATTTGACTAATAAATTATTAATCGAGAAGATAAACATTTTCGATGAGAAATAATATGAAATAAAAAATAATAGTGGACGATTATAATATCATATTCCAATTCATTGTTATAATTGGTGTTGACACATTCTAATTTCATCTTCGATCGAAACATTGAGGACCAACATCTTAATTTTGAACATGAAAAATA
>ML799251.1:43965-73816 GCA_009831015.1 Picea engelmannii
AGAGAGACACAGATTTACGTGGTTCACCCAGTGTGGGCTACATCCACCAGAGAAATTGCCAGGTCCTTCCTTTATTATTATCCAGCAAATGAAGGGATACAACCTATAGCAAAACCCGCTGTAACTTCCTCTTCTTTCTCTCATAGTCTCCTCTCTCAGAATACAATATTCACCCTTGTACATAGCCACAATACATTTCCCTCATAAAAGAGGGTTGCCTTCTAGGGAAAAAAACCCTAACATAATCTCTACTGTTAGATCTGCGACCTTATAATGAACGGTCCATATTTACAATGAAATTACAATATACTTTTATAAGGCAATTTTTGATTCGGGGGCTTCGCCCCCGAACCCCTGCTGGGGGCCCGCTTGCCCCCAGACCCCCCAGCTGGGGGGATGGACCCCCCGGACCCCGCAGAGGGGGTACCCCCCCTCTGCACTCCCCTGCGTGGAAGAGTATACATACTTCTGGGGTGTAAATACTTCATGGGGTAAAGACACGGCTGAAAGCAAAGGACCTATGCATCAGGAAGATAATCAGGCTCCACAACCAACAAATTGGATGTCTTTCTAGGATTGATTTCAATCAGATGTATCGACCACCCATTGACAACCACCTGTTACACCAATGTCTTATTCTTTTTTCCACTTTGGCAAGTAACCGGCTCCAATCTTCCAGTTTGTGCAGGCCTGTCTTGAGAAAAAAACCAAGATAATTGAAATCTACCGAAAGTTCAGCAAAATTAAACGATATCAAATTCTTCAAAGCATTTAATTCCACCTACAGTAACCCAACATGTAGAAATATGTGTTTTAACGCATTCACCTATAATATCGAAGCTTTACAAAAATGTTTAATGAGTCTATCAATCTCCTTCCATTCATGATGAGTGGCTCTAGTCATGATTAAGATGTCATTCACAAAAAATAAATGTAGTATTTTGATAATTCTGGATACCTTCACTCCCATCAACTTTCCATCTCATTGACTTTTCTTTAGAAGTGGACTAAGTCCCTCCATAACTAGAATAAAAAGCAAAGGGGATAAAGGGCACCCTTGTCGCAAACCTCTGCCACTTCTGAAAAAAAATGTAGTCTCCCCATTAAGTAAAACATAAAAGGATGAGGAACTGACACAACTCATAATCCAGTTTGTTGTCAGAATGCTAAATCCATCTTGTATTAATATCAGTCTTAGAAAGTTCTAGTTTATGCAATCATAGGCTTTATTCATATCAAGATTTAGTACTAGGGCCTGAAATATTTTCATATTAATGCTATGGAGGCATTCATGTGTTGTTCCTATGGCGTCTTGTATTTGTCTACCTTTTAAGAAGCCCAACTGCTCTTCAGACAAAGAGAAAGAGAGCAAAGATTTGATCCTGCTGGCAATAATTTTTGAGATTAAATAACAGAGGTTTGATCCTGCTGGCAATAACAGAGGTTGCATAAGGAAATTGGCCTAAAATCTTCGAAAGAAGTTGGCTTATTTACTTTTGGTATAAAGGCCAAGAAAGTTGAGTTATGGCCACCAACCACTTCACCGTTGATTCTAAACTCCTCTACCATCTCCAACAGATCACTCCCTACCAGATCAAAGAAATGAATAAAAAACTCGACAGTCCAACCATCGGGCCCTTGGATTTTCTCTTTTTTGAAAAGTGTTAAAACCTCCTTTAATTCACCCAGGTTGCAAGGGATTTCCAGAACTCTAACTTCCTCCTCAATTACCATTCGGGGAAAAAGGTCCACAATTATGACCTATTCATTAACAAAGGATTGATCATGTGCCTTAAAGAATTTTTTGAAGTAATTTGTAGCCTTTGCTTTTAATTCCATCTGACCAGAATGAGTCTGCACAGTGTCATCAGTAATCTCCCAAACATTTTTGCAGTTTCTTCTATAATTGGAAAATTGGTGAAAAACACTTTGTGTTTTGGTCGCCACTGCGTATCCAAATCGCTCTGCTACGCTGTCTCCAAGATTCCTCTTCTGCCTTCAAGTACTTGTTTCTTTCTTATTCCATACAATTGAGGTGCCTTTCCTCCACCAATGATTGTTTTCCTCCTGTAGTTTTCTGAAGAGAAACTTCGATTTCTCCCTCCAGCTTCTAGAAAAGGATCAATTTCCGGCATCTATTTTGCTTTACCCAGATTTTAGTTCGGGGATTTAATTCTTTTAATTTCCAAACTATCCTTCATTGTTTCCCTTCTTCTTTTAAAAATTTCTGATATTTCCAAACAAATTGAACAATAATTTTAAACTCTTTTTCACTCAGCCATTGAGAAATGAACTTGAAAGGATATTCCTTAAAGAGTGGAGTAATCTGAATCTGTAATAACACAGGTGCATGATCCTAGACGAAGGGGTACACCACCTAGGACCTTTAGAGACCCACACTTGCTAAAAGATCTCCAGATAGCATCGCCCGATCTAGCCTCTTGGAAATGGAGTCAACACTCGATCTCCCATTTCACCAAGTAGGTACAATCTTGTTCGGCTGGATAACAACTAATCTATGAGATTGTAAAAACACTATGAAAAAGTCCGCCAAGGGTCCGGCTTGGGATAACCCTCCCCAGACCTGTCTCGTCGATAAGGTAAAGTTCAAGTCACCAACAATAATCAGATTTTTATGTGATAATAGACCACACTCTGCCACTTTGTTTCAAAACCCTTTCCTCTTCGAGCACGGACCATAAACATTAAGTAGTGTAATCTTCTGTTTGCTTTCAATACACAAGCCTGTCAACAAAATACCACCACAGGAAAAGTAAGGAATCATATCAAACTTGTTTGGATCCCATGTAACCAAAATACAACCTGATTATTGAACCGAGTTGACCGCACATGATAACTAGGCTGGTCAAAATATATTCATGAAGGCTCTTGCCTTTTGTTCCTGGACCAACGTTTCTTGTAAGAACATAATATCGGGGTGAGTTCTATCTAACAGTCTACACAAAGAGGCTTCTTTCAGGGTGCCCCCAACCCCTCTAATATTTAGGGAGAGCAGAATCATTATTTCTCCCTTGCCAGAGCTTTCATAGCTCTAAGTGCCCCACAGTCAATGGTAGAATAATTTAAAATTGACGACAAGGAGGTCACAACCTTTGATTTTTTTTGAGCACTCCAACATCAACATCAGGGGATTTAGTTTCACGAAAAAAAAGAAACCAACATATCCAGAACAACATTGAGGGATGAGTCGCCCTCATCAGGTTCCCTATATCTTGGTTGACATTGACTCCCCGGTCGGAATACAGGACAACAGGTTAAGTTCCCCAAGATTTTCTGATTCACTTGGAGTAAAGGTAAGGCCATTATTACCCTCCTTAATAGAGGCTTGAAACAACATGTCACTGTCCCTAAGGGCCTCTTCCCTAGGAAAGAAAATCGGTGGGGTATCCCTAGCCCCTGACTTTCTCTGGCAGACTGAAGGTGAGGTTGCACACACCCTTTCCAACATAGAGGGATAGTGGGCGGCCTTGGTTGTAAAACTTCCCAACCATCTAGAGGAATCCAATATATCACGTTCCCACGATGATAAAGAGGAATAAAGAGCAGGGCAATAAAATTTTAACTTACTCGATAGAGTTCCCAATTGTTCCACCTGGCTAAAATCCCCTTGTGAGTAATGGAGTGCTCTTGGCTCAAAGGAATCTGGATCCGGCGAGGGTTCACGTGGCTCTCTCCATAGAAAGGAATTTTTTGACAGCTCTTCCTCCACCAAACCACTACACTCTCTCTGCAGGTGACTCATGCTTCTACATAGTCTACACCTAAAAGGGATCCCTAGATAATCTAGTCGTTGAAGCACCGTCAGACCCCTCCATTCGATTTCTATAGTCTCTGGTAGCCCACCATGGATATCAATTTTGACAAGAATTTTCCCTACCTTTCTGGAAGGGGGAGAGAAAGTTTGTTCATCCAACATAATGTAATTTACCATTTCATTGTCGATTGCCTTCAAGTCCCCCTCATTCCAGAGTTGAAGTGGTAAACTAGGTAATAAAACCCACAAATGGTGGAACTAGAAATACTTTGTTGTTGGGTCGAAAGCAACACGCCAACACTTCAACATCAGGCTACTTCCTTCTATCACCCATAGTTTACCCAAAATCTGTACCAAGTGATTAGGTGACTTGAAGATAAAGATGAACCAACCTTTGGTTAGTAATAAAACCTCAGGTGTGTAACCTAACAAAGGTGACCAACTCTGTTCAACCCATTCATGGAGTAAAACCTTGCACAGGTTATAATAAGATAACCTACTTACCAGCCCACACAACACTAACCTACAATTCTCCTCAAGTCCAATGTCCGAACCCAACACCATTCTTTTTTTTATTTATCTTGTTTTCCTTCCATTGTCTTCGCCTACCACCTAAAGTTCCTATAACCTTCCTCACCTTACCATCCGAGCGAGGAAAGCCAGAACTCCTCCCCAAATCCACCTGAACTTTCTCAGGCAAAGGCACCTCCGCACTCAGACGACAATGAGAAAAACTAGGTAGGTAACCTGGAGCTGGGAGAGAATCACCTTTAGGCTCTCCTCTGGGTGAACAGGGTTGAAACGTTTGTGATGCCAAGTCAATTGGAGAGGTAGTTAAGGTATTCATACTCGCACCCAATGCGTCTGTTTAGGTGAAAAGGACGACCCTCTTCCAAAGGGCCTCGTCAGATGCACCCATTAGTGCACTGACATCGTTGCCCATTCTTGAATTTCAATTATAATCCAACAGATAGCCACTTGGGCTCCACTAACCTCACCCACACTTTCACTGATTTCACATTTAGTTATACACAATTTTCAAAGCTTTAATGATTTTGAATCCTTGAGCACAAACCAACTTTTTACCATTTAAAGTTTAGAATTTCAGTTGAGGAAAAAAATACATCTAGTGCAGAGCAAATCAGAATAATTCACTAATATAAATCCCGTAGAGAGGAAAATTCCATAAATATAAAGCTCCTCGGGAATTGGGGGTGGCTTCAAAGCAGCGCCTAGGGCCAAAAGTAAAAACTCTACCATAAAATCAAATCACAGTAGCGATGCGCACTTCTAGGGATCATTGTCCCCGGCGTTGAATCAGAAGTCGTCACCATCGTACATGGCTATATTAAAATAAAAAATTATTATATAGTTTTATTAATGTATTAGCTGTTTTTTTTAAGTTGAAGTATATGTACAAAGGTTCCAAAAAATCGTGATCAGAGCTAGAATTTTTCACAACAATGGTAACGTTCGATGAAAATAAAAAAATCCATTGTGGTATAAAAAGATTGATACTTTTTATTATTATAAAAATAAATTTGTTATAGCTTTATTACAAAATAAAAAATTAAATGATTAGTATTAGTCATTGAAAATATATTTGCATTGTTATTTATTTGAACGAGGAAAAAGATTATATTAACATTGATTTGACTAATAAATTATTAATCGAGAAGATAAACATTTTCGATGAGAAATAATATGAAATAAAAAATAATAGTGGACGATTATAATATCATATTCCAATTCATTGTTATAATTGGTGTTGACACATTCTAATTTCATCTTCGATCGAAACATTGAGGACCAACATCTTAATTTTGAACATGAAAAATACAATTTTGACATTCTCTTATAAGAAGAACTTGATATTCCGATACTTTACATTGAAGTTTAGAAACTCACTTATCACTTGAGAGATTTATCGGATTTGATTATTTAAAGTATCATAAATCATTAGAAAATATGCTAGAACTTTAGAAAAAACTTGATAACATTGTACCTAATAAAAATGATAGGAACTTTTTGTTTCGGAAATCATAGTCAAAGTTTGATCACACAAATAAAGAATTTAAATGTAATACCCCTAGGTCGTGTTAAAATATTTGATGTGCACGTTTTACCACAGACAATATCACTATTGTCACCCAACCATAGGCACATAGCCACCCCCGAGCACCATAACCTTTTCTAGATAGAATGATTCCAGAAGCAACATCATAAGCAACAAATAACCAAGAGAACACATCTTTCTCCAAAGATAGCTCACCAAACAGAAAGTCCCAAAGCCACAAAACAAGAACAATACTCAGCTGCAGGAGTTGCATTTGCAACAACTGCAATTGCAGTTGCACTTACCAAGAATACCACCAAGAAATATCACCAAGAACACCACCAAGAGATACTAGAAAGTAGGGCGCACATCTTAGGCTAAATGGCACTAGAGAGAGAGATCAACAAGAGCCATCCCATAAGATACACCTTCCATCCTTGCAGTTGTAGATCCAAGCTTGCGCCAAACTTGATTGAGAGAGTGTGTGAAGTGAGTGTGTACAAAAGAGCTAGATAATCTCTTATTTATAGTGGATCTTGTGTTAGGGTCCTAACCCGCACATAGGTAGAACAATATATTTGGATGTAATAAAGGTCAATATTAATAAGGCCTTTCAATAAAATAGAATAAGGTGGATGTAAGAAGACCTAATAGAAGCTTCCACTTCTAGAAGGATCTTCCTCTAGATGCTTCTTTTAAGTATAAATAGGAGTCGAGGGTATGAGAACCCTAGCTTGGATATTATTGTAATAGAGCTCTGCTCAACTAGAGGTTGCCCCCTCGAAGAGGACTGTGAACATTGCTTTCAAATTCAAAGTGCTATTTATGTTATTATTCTCTTATCATTTCAGTGCTATTATGGTGAATTTTCTGGTTATATTGTTGTCATTCTGCCATTTCTAGCATTTTATTTCTATTCTGCATACATTTTATATCTGGTATATTACAAGTGGTATCAGAGCACTTTCCTTGGCAGAAAGTGTGGGTTATTTTTTTTTTTCCAGGATAGAGACGTATTCCGGCGTCTTTAAGCCACATAGATCTCTTGTTACGCGCATAAACTTGCGATTGAGGGATTCATACATGTAGGAAATACAAGTGGTACTTAAGCGCACATATGTTGGCCACCCTTGTAACCCCTGTTGGTACCCCTTCGATGTTGGGTATGTGTTATATTCTTTGCATGTGTGTGTGTGTGGGTGCGTTAGATATGACAACTGCGTCTAATGATCCCTCGCACTAGTGCTCTATTTGTGTTGTGTGCGTCGAGTGCTTTCCTAGGGGGGTCCCAAAATGTTTTTTTGGGCGGTTTTTGCTATTTTTAGCGGATTTTGCTATTTTTAGCGGTTTTGTAAATTAATCCCAGATTAAGGGATTAGGGTTTTGGTATCTACAGAATACCTAAAAAAATTGTATATATTGTATGGTGAATGGTGAAATTCGATATAATGAATATAAGAAAGGTTTTCCCGGTTGAGGGTTTCCAGTATAAAATCTCTATGTACTCTATGTATGAGCCATTGTTTAATTTATGTCTTGATTAAAAATCTATATGCATTGCTTTACTTCGTAGGTTTAAAACTTACATGTGGTATCAGAGCTCGTTTTTGGCTTCAGAGGGACGCCTCTGTTGTTGATGGTTTGGCTCGGTCTTGATAGATCAAGTTTATCTTGGGTCTGTGATAAACTTGGGTTTAGTGGGAGCTTTTGCAGTGGAGATTTGAGTATAGAAAGAGGAATGGCAAGATCATCTAGAATCAAGATAGAGAAGTTCAACGGTAAAAACTTAGCTATGGAAGCTCAAGATGAAGGATCTTCTTGTAGACAAAGAACAATGGATCGCTGTGGATCCTGGTACACAACCTACTGGTACATCGTCTACTAGCACACAGGCTACTGGTACACAACCTACCAGTACACAAACTACTAGTACACCAACTAATGGTATGTTGAAGGAAGATTGGGAGAAGTTGGACAGAAGAGAAAGGAGTATTATTCGACTCTGCCTGACAGATTCGGTGTTGTTGAATGTCTCAGGAGAATCTAAAACCAAGGAACTATGGGATAAGTTGGGGAATTTGTATCAATCAAAGTCCCTGGTAAACAAGTTGTTTCTTCGAAAGAAGCTGTATCATCTTAGGAAGGAAGATGGATATTCTATGAGAGAACATTTAAATGCCTTTAATACTCTAGTAAGTCAACTTGGCTCTGTTAATATTATGATTGCAGAAGAAGATAAGTGTATTACTTTGTTATGTTCTTTTCCAGACTCTTGGGATAATCTGGTTGTAGCAATAGGTAGTACCACTTAATCTACATTGAAGCATGAGGATGTAGTTTCATCCTTATTATCTGAAGAGATGAGGCGAAAAATCATGGATGGTCACAACACAGATGCTTTATTTGTAAGAGGGCGTACCCAAGACAAGAACCCTGGTAAGCCTTCGGGGTGGAGATCTAAATCTATAGGTAGATCTAAGTCTCCAGGAAAATCTTTGAGGAAATGTTGGAAGTGTGGTAAAGCAGGGCATTATAAGAAAGATTGCAAGTCTAAGAAGGTTGAAAAACCAAAGGGATCTGATAGTACCTCTTCCACAGAGGCGAAAACCTCCACTGAAGAATGAGGTGATGTTTACCTATCATCTACAAGTACACATGCAAACCGTGATGTATGGTTGATCGACTTAGGTGCATCATACCATATGACTCTTCACAGGGAGTGGTTCTCTGAATATGAAAAATATGATGGTGGTGATGTATTCCTAGGAGATGACTCGACAACAAAAATCTTGGGATGTGGAAGGGTTAAGTTGCTGCTAAACGATGGAACGATTAGAACTCTCCCCGGGGTTCTACACATTCCAAAACTAGCCAGGAGCCTAATATCTGTAAGCAAGTTGGGTGATGTAGGAGTGAAAACTGTATTTGAAAAGAACACTTGCAAGATGGTATGAGGAGCAATGGTGTTGATGAGGGGAGTTCATTGTGGAACTCTGTACAAGTTGTTGGGAAGCACTTATACTAATGGGTGTAACAGTTATGTTGTCCCTGAGCAGAGAAATGAAGGAGACAAGACCAACACTGTCCCAGAAAAGAAGACCATGTTGTGGCATCAAAGACTGGGGCATATTGGAGAAAAGGGCCTTCAAACACTACACGGTAAAGGTATGGTTGAATTTGTGTCTAATAGCACTCTGGATTTTGATTTCTGTGAACATTGCATATATGGTAAACAAAATCGAGTAAGATTCCCATCTGGTGCTACAAGAGCAAAGGGGATCTTAGAGTTGATACACAATGATGTGTTAGGACCTGTTCCTATTCCATCCCTAGGTAAATCTGTGTATTATGTTTCATTCATAGATGGTTTTTCAAGGAACACATGGATTTATTTTCTTAGAAAGAAATCTGAGGTATTTGATAAATTTAAAGAGTTTAAGGCTCTGGTAGAAAATCAGACAAAGAAGAAAATAAAGGTATTGAGAACAAATAATGGTGGAGAATTCTGTGGAAATGAATTTGAATAATTCTGTAAGAAGTGTGGTATAGCAAGGCATAAGACTACTCCATACACTCCTCAACATAATGGAGTTGCATAAAGGATGAACAAGACATTGATGGAAAAAGCAAGGAGCATGCTTAGCAGTGCCGGGTTAGGACAAAAATTTTGGGCGGAGGCAGTGGGTACAGAATGTTAACTGGTCAATCGATCACCTTCATCAACGTTGGGTGATAAAACTCCACACAAGGTATGGTATGGAAAGAAACCTTCTCTTCAACATCTTAGAGTGTTTGGTTGTGATGCTTATGTACATGTTCCAAAGGAAAATAGGAGTAAGCTGGATAATAAAGATGAAAAGTGTATCTTTATTGGTTATAAAGATGGTGTAAAAGGTTATAAGATTTGGAACCCAGAAACCAAGAAAACTATTTATAATCGAGATGTTGTTTTCAAAGAGGTAAAAGATGTGTCCAAACAGGAATTCCCACCAACGCAAGACGAACCTGAGAAAATAGAGCTTGAGTTGGATGATGCAAAATCTGAATCATCTGAAGAAGAGGAAGCAGAAGAAGAATAATAAGAATCTCATACCCCATTATTGAGGAGATCAGTGAGAGATAGAAGACAACCAAAAAGGTATAGTCCACTTGATTTTCATTCCAATTTTGGTTTATCTATTATTGATGATGATCCTAGAACTGCCAGGGAAGCAGTGAATTCAAAGGATAGTAAACTTTGGAAGAAGGCCATGGTTGAAGAAATGGATGCCTTGGATAAGAATGAGGCATGGGAAATAGTTGAGCTACTAGCTGAAAGAAAATCGGTTGGTAGAAAATGGTTGTTCAAGAAGAAGTTTAATGCACAAGGTAAAGTGGAGAAATACAAAGCTCGGTTAGTAGCAAAAGGTTATTCCCAGATAGAGGGAATTGACTTTGGTGAGATTTTTTCTCCTATTGCTAAGTTAACTTTTATTAGATTTATTTTATCTATTGTTGTTGCTTTTGATATTGAAGTGGAACAGATGGATGTGAATAAAACATTCCTACATGGGGATCTGGAAGAATAAATCTACATGAAGCAGCCAGAAGGCTTTGTAGTGAAGAGAAAGAAAGAGCTGGTATGTAAGCTAAAGAAGTCACTATATGGTCTAAAGAAATCACCTAGGATGTGGTACCAAAAGTTTGACACATACATCCTTGGATTGGGATTTGTAAGAAGCATAGCTGATCACTGTGTATATTCCAAGCAGGTTGGCAATCACTTCATTTATGTAGTGTTGTATGTTGATGACATGTTGTTGGTAGGAAATAACATGGATGTTATCAAGGAGGTGAGATCGAAGCTATCCTCCAAATTTGACATGAAGGATCTCCGTGCTGCTAACTTCATTCTGGGAATGGAGATTAAAAGAGATCGCGCAAGCATGAAACTCTAGTTGAATCAAAGAAAATATGTTGAGACGATATTGCAGAGGTTTAATATGCATGGAAGTAAACCGGTCAAGGTTCCTATTCCTATAGGTGTAAATTTATCTACAGATCAGTGTCCCAAGACACAGGAAGAAGAAGAGGACATGTCCCATGTTCCATATGTCAGTGCAATTGGCAGTGACTAGACCGGACATTGCACATGTAGTGGGAGTTTTGAGCAGGTATATGTCAAAACCAGGGAAGGAGCATTGGATAACAGTAAAGAGGGTCTTCAAGTATCTTCGTGGCACCACAAGTTATGGATTGTGCTACCAAGGAAGACTGGGATTGGATAGAGTGGTGGGTATACATGGATTTGTTGATACAGACTGGGCTGGAGATATGGATCACATAAGATATACAAGTGGGTGTCTGTTTAACCTATTTGGAGAAGCAATCAGTTGGATGAGCAAAAGACAGGCTATAGTGGCACTCTCAACTACAGAAGCTGAATACATGGCAGCCACTCATGCAAGCAAGGAAGCACTATGGTTACAAAGATTGTGTTCAGGTATTGGGTTGGTACAACAAGCAGTGAGATTAGATTGTGACAATCAGAGTGAAATATTCATGGCAATGAACCCAACTTATCATTCGAAGACAAAGCATATTGATGTTCAATATCACTTTGTGAGAAACATGGTTGAGGAAAAGAAGGTGTTGTTGGAAAAGGTTGACATTTTGAAGAATGTTGCAAATTCATTGACAAAGTCTGTGAGCACAAAAAAGTTCTTCTGGTGTAGAGTAACAATGGACATTGTTGCCCTGGATTGTTGACTATATAATCCCCTGGACCCATGGATGCAAAGAAAACAACAAGTGGGAGAATGTTGGGTATGTGTTATATTCTTTGCATGTGTGTGTGTGTGGGTGCGTCAGATATGAAAATTGCGTCTGATGATCCCTCGCACTAGTGCTTTGTTTGTGCTATGTGCACTGGGCGCTTTCTTAGGGGGGTCCAAAAAAATTTTTTTGGGCAGTTTTTTCTATTTGTAGCGAATTTTTCTATTTTCAGCAGTTTTGTAAATTAATCCCATATTAAGGGATTAGGGTTTTGGTATCTACAAAATACCTAAAAAACATTGTATATATTGCATGGTGAATGGTGAAATTCAATATAATGAATATAAGAAAGGTTTTCCCGGTTGAGGGTTTCCGGTATAAAATCTCTGTGTACTCTGTGTATGAGCCATTGATTAATTTTTGTCTTCTTAAGAATCTATATGCATTTCTTTACTTCACAGGTTTAAAAATTACATTCAATTGGTAGCGCATCAGACAACACCTGTGTACGGATCGACCTAGATTACCTGAAGCCCTCTTTAGATAAATTGATCGGTCTCCTGATTGCTATAGTGTCACCGAGAACAACACTCAGGAAGATACTCTCTAGTACTTGGGTAGTCGAGTAGTACGGCTAAGGGTATGGTCTATCCTCCTTAGTTAGTGCCCTGAGATATTGGGCCAAGTACTACTATTGGACCTCACATGTATATCAGAGAGCTATAACACAGGGCAAACCCTTGTCTATAGAACCCTTGTATACCTAACCCTTGGAGACAGAAATATAAAAAAACTAAAACAAACAAGATCTATTGCCACGCAATTGTGTTTGGGTTGCCAAGTAAATACACATTTCTTTCTGGTTAAGCATTTGGGGATTTCCTCTCTCCAGTATTCTTTAGACTGGAGTATACCATTATTTGAGACCTATTCCATTGGATTCATCTGTTCTCCCTTATCACATTCATCCATATCATTTTTAGGCAAAAATTTTGACCCCACCCGCTTCTTTTCAGTTCCCCCATCCTCATAGCCCATACCCGTAGCCAAGACTTGGAAGCTCACTTCAAGACCTTGCAATCTGGTCTCATCAAAACCCAATAATAAGTGAAACAAATCAATGCCAATGTTGCAGCCATCAATACAACCATGTAGTCCTCAATGGAGGAAATCAAACAAGACCTCACCACCCAGCTTGAATCAGTCTTTTCGGCACTCTGCACCAAACTACATATCCCTATAGATAACCCTTCTTGTTCCTCACCTCCACATCCTTAAGGTGACCATTCCTCTCATTCCAATAACTTTCAAAACCATCACTTTCAACGTGACCTACACCTTCCGTGGGTGGATGTGACCAAATTTGATGGCTTGGACCCCACTGGTTGGGTAACCCAAATGGAACATTATTTCTCTTTATACGGCATTACAGATGACATGGCCAAACTCTGGTATGGTGTTCTCCATCTAGATCACAAATGGTGGCAATGGTGGCAATGGAGAAAAACTTCTCGTCAAGGGTATATTACTTGGACACACTTTGTGGCATAGCTTTATGAACTCTTTGACACTGACACCAACCATTTGGGTCATTTGACAAAGTTGAAACAATTAGGAACAGTGGAAGACTTTATAGCTGCCTTTGATTAGCTGGCTTTTAGAACAAAGGGCATGTCTGATGCCTTTTTCCGAGAGTGTTTTATCAGCGACCTCAAGGATGATATTCGGGCCCATGTCCTCATGGCTTGGCCTCAGAGTTGGGTGGAGGCTACTAAAAGAGATAAAGAAAAGCACAACAGGTGGTATCCTCTTAAAACCAAAAACCCTCCTTTATCCCTCGCCCTAAAATAGTAAATCCCACTACTCCCTCTGCTCCACTAAAGATCCAAAAATTGACCAGGGCTGAAATGGATGACTGCCAACTCAAAGGCCTTTGTTATAATTGTGATGACAAATATTTCCCGGGCCACAAGTGTAAAGAAAAACATATTTTTATGGCCATCTTCGAGGATATTTTGGAAGAGGATGTAGAAACTCCCCTTGTGTCTGAGTCACCTGAATCCACTGACATAACCCCTCCCTCAGACCCACCCGAAGTAGAACCGGTCATTTCCCTCAATGATTTCACTAGCTTCTCCACTCCCCAAACCCTCAAGCTAATCGGTTACATCAAGCATCGGAAGGTCATTATTCTAGTTGATAGTGGCAACACCCATAATTTTATTCATTGCCGCATTGCCCAAGAAACTCATTGCTACATCCATGATGTCAATAATTTCCAAATCATGATTGCCAATGGTGGTTCCATGAAATGTGGAGGGCGTTGTGAAAATGTGCGTCTCCGAGTTGGTGACTACCACTTGAAATCCCATATGTTTTCTATCGACATGGGAGGTTGTGACATTGTGTTGGGTAAAAAATGGCTAAGGACTTTGGGTCCCATTCTCATGGATTTTAAATACTTAACCATGCAATTCGACCAGGAGGGACACCAATATAATTTCTAAGGCATCACCGCCGGTTCACCTAAGATCATTAGTTCCCATTGCATGGAGAATCTGCTCAAAAAGGTCATTCTGGTGTTATTGCCCAAATCCATGCCATACAAGCAACAAAGACACCCTCACTCCCGCAAGACCTCCAAGCCATCCTTTCTAAACATAAATTGGTCTTTTCCACTCCCCAAGGACTCCCTCCTTCTCATAGTGTTCATGATCATTCCATTCCCCTTGTACCTGGAAGACTTCCTCCCAATATCCTTCTGTATCGTCACCCCTTTTCCCAAAAAAATTAAATTGAGAAAATGGTCCAGGAACTCCATAATGCAAGCGTTATCCACCCTAGTATGAGCCCCTACTCTTCTCCTGTGGTCATGGTACTAAAAGAAAGAAGGTTCTTGGCAAATGTGTTATGACTTCCGTGCCCTCAACCAACTTACCATCAAAGACAAATTCCCTATTCTTGTCATTGATGACCTCTTGGATGAATTGAATGGCGCCCAATTCTTCACTAAATTGGATCTTTGTTCGGGCTACCACCAGATACGTATGAAAGAGGAAAACATTCCCAAGATTGCCTTTAGAACTCATGAGTGCCACTATGAGTTTTTGGTCATGCCCTTTGGCTTGTGTAATGCCTCCTCCACCTTCCAAAGCCTCATGAATCATGTCTTCCATCCTTTTCTTCACCATTTTGTCTTAGTTTTCTTTGATGATATCCTCATCTATAGTAAAACCTGAACATACCATCTTGCTCATGTGGATCGAGTTCCCCATCTACTCTCTTAGCACCAACTTTTCCTGAAACAGTCTAAATGTGCTTTTGGCGCCTCAGAAGTATAATACTTGGGTCATCTGGTTGGCAAGGATGGTGTCAGGGTGGATCCTAAAAATATTGAAGCTATGCAATACTAGCCTCACCCAAAGAATCTTAAGAGCTTGATTGAATTTCTGGGCTTAACAGGGTATTATCACAAGTTTGTTAAGAATTATGGGAAGATTGCAACACTTCTCACTGCTCTCCTCAAAAAGAACTCTTTCACTTGGACTCCAGCCGTTTCTCAAGATTTTCAAACCTTGAAGATGGCCATGTGCACCACTCCAATCCTCACCCTTCCCAGTTTCACAAAGACCTTTGTGTTGGAATGTGATGCCTCAGGGAAAGGAATTGGTGTTGTCCTTATGCAAGAGCGTCGACCTTTGGCCTTTACCAGCAAGAAACTATTTGAAATAAATCTGGGCAAATCCATCTATGAAAAGGAAATGTTGGCTATTATGCATGTCGTTGATCTGTGGCACCCTTATCTATTGGGGCAACGTTTCCAAATTAAGACATGCCATTAAAGGCTCAAGTATTTTATGGAACAACGCATTTCCTCCCCAGAAAAACAAAAATGGGTGACTAAGCTCTTTGGATATGATTATGTGATCATTTACAAGAAAGGCAAAGACAATGTGGTTGCGGATGCACTTTCCCGCAAATATGAAGATGAAGGATCCCTTTTTTCTCTTTCATTCATTGTCCTAGATTAGCTCCAAGTCATTCACTAGGAATAGCTACAAGATCCCAAAAGTTCGCAGTTGATCCAACAATTGCAGTCCAATGCTCTAGCTTCCTCAGGGTACTCTTGGATCCATGATGAACTTTGATACAAAGGTCGTTTGTATTTAAGTAAACAATCAAATCTTAAATCCACGATACTTTCTGAGCTTCATGCTACACCCACAACAGGGCACTCTGAGTTCACCAAAACCTATGATAGGGTCAAATGTTCCTTTTTCTGGGATGGTATGAAACATGACATTTGTAATTTTGTCGTTGAATGTGATGTATGTCAACACAACAAGAGAGAAACAATCAAATCTTCGGGCACACTACAACCGCTCCCAATTCCACCTGTTATTTGGAAGGATATCTCTATGGATTTTATTACCGGCTTACCCAAATCGGGAAATAAATCATTCATCGTGGTGGTTGTTGATCCCCTTTCCAAGTATGCTCATTTCGACACCCTTCAACACTCGTTTACAACATCCACGGTGGCTCAAATTTTCATGGA
Organism: Picea engelmannii; assembly: GCA_009831015.1. Classification (NCBI taxonomy): domain Eukaryota; kingdom Viridiplantae; phylum Streptophyta; class Pinopsida; order Pinales; family Pinaceae; genus Picea; species Picea engelmannii. The sequence continues at coordinate 60,109 of ML799251.1, forward strand.
TCAGGTCTTCAAGCTTCATGGCATGCCACACTCTATTGTTTTTTATCACTACCCAACTTTCACAAGAATTTTTTGGCAAGAATTGTTCAAGATACAAGGCACCGAATTGCATCTCAACACATCTTATCATACCCAGACTGATGGCCAAACAAAATTTGTCAAGAAGTGCTTGGAAACATATTTGAGGTGTTTTTCCTTGAAAAAGAAAAACCAGTGGGCTCAATGGTTACCCCTAGCTGAATGGTGGTACAACACTTCATACCATACAACTACACGCATGACTCCTTTTGAAGCAGTATATGGACATAATCCACCTTCAGTTCTCTCATACTTACCAGGTGCCTCGAAGGTCCAGGCAGTTGACCTAACACTTACATCTCGAGAGGCTATTCTCAGTACACTCAAAGAGAATTTTGTCATGGCACATAATCGCATGAAGCAACAAGCAGATCAAGGTCACTCTGAACATCAATTTGCAGAAGGGGATCATGTGTTTCTTCGGTTGCAACCTTACAAGCAAACTTCCCTCAAGGCTAAGCATTGTCAGAAGCTAGCGCCCAAATTTTATGGTCCTTATACCGTTCTCAAGCATGTGGGACAAGTAGCCTATCCGTTAGCTTTGCCTAGCCATTCGAAGCTACATCCTGTTTTTCATGTTTCATGCTTAAAGAAGGTGATTGGAGCTAAGTGCCAAATTCAAACCAACCTTCCAGAGTTAGCTGAAGAAGGATCCATTTGGATACAACCAAAAGCAGTTTTGGACCAGTGTGAGAGTTGCCTACGTCAGAGAATCATCAAGGAAGTGTTAGTACAGTGGAAAGATACAACTCTAGCAGATGCCACTTGGGAACTAGCTACCATTCTACAACAATTTCTTCATCTCAATCCTTGAGGACAAGGATTTTTTTAAGGGGGCGAACATGTTAGGGTCCTAACCCACACATAGGTAGAACAATATATTTGGATGTAATAAAGGTAAATATTAATAAGGCCTTTCAATAAAATAGAATAAGGCAGATGTAAGAAGACTTAATAGAAGCTTCCACTTCTAGAAGGATCTTCCTCTAGATGCTTCTTTTTAATATAAATAGGAGTCAAGGATACGAGAACCTCCAACACTACTGGTTGTCACACCATCCTAGGAAACACCTTCAACACTATTGGTAATATCCATGACAATCCAGTAGTAGTACACAGTTACTACAATGACATCCAATATAATACAATCATGTCTATCCATATTAATACACAACTATTGTCGAGCGGTACACAACCACTCCTAGTAGCACACAACTACTAGCTAGTGACACACAGTCACTACCAGTGGAGCACATCCACCACAGTAGCATATAGCCAATTTCCAAAGACATGCATCCTCCACATCAATCAAATCATATCATCTGATATCATCTTGCATCAACAATGTCATCAACTTCATCACCTCTAAGTTGTACTACCATGATGTGAATGCATCATATATAAGTTGTATTGGCGTGATCTGGAGTATCATCTACATCATTTCTAATTTGTACTAGCATGACATATCTAGCATGATGCCAATGCATCATATATAAGTTGTATGGCACCTCTAAGTTGTAATCACATGATGTAGATCAATGCCTCACTATGTCATCTCTAAGTTGTATGATCATCTCAAATTTGTACTAGCATGACATATCTAGCATGATGCCAATGCATCGTATCTAATTTGTATGCCACATATAAGTTGAACTCGCATGATCATATCTAGCATGACACGAGACACCTACATCATATCTAAGTTTTATGGTCATCTCTAAGCGTACTAGCATGACATATCTAGCATGATGTCAATACATCATATCTAAGTTGTACTCACATGGCCATATCTATCATGATGCATCTCACCAACATCATCTCTAAGTTGTACTAGCATGAACATAACTAACATGATGTCAATACATCATATCTAAGTTGTATGTCCACCTCTAATTTGTACTAGCATGGTGCTCCTTAGGCCACTGTATCAACAACTCCAACCATATGTATCATATCTGAGTTGTACTAGCATGATCATATCTAGCATGTTGCAAGCATCGTCTCTAATTTGTATGACCATCTCTAAGATATACTAGCATGATAAATATATGCAACTCACTGACAATCCATGATGCCACGTATTAGTGCTCCCTCCCAACCGAGGAATTCTTCTCCTCCCTTTCAACCAAGGGAGCAATCTCCATGATCCCCAACTTGTCCCTCAAGTATGAAAACTTTATATTGGACAAAGGCTTCATCAAAATATCGATAGTTTTCTCAGTGGAGATATACTGGAGAACCAATTCTCCGCTCAGAAATTTATCATGGAGAAAATAGTACTTGATCTCGATGTGCTTCGACCTGTCATGGAACACTGGGTTCTCTGAGAGATTTACACAACTCTAGTTATCACAATATATCACGGTCGAATCCAACACCTGATCAAACAATCCAAAAACCATATTACAGAGCCACACTGCTTCCATACAAGCATCACAAGTTGCGATATACTCTGCTTCTGCAGTGCTGAGTGCAACAGACTTTTGTTTTCCACTAGCCCATGATATCATAGCAGATCCCATATTGAAACACATACCAGCAGTAATATTTCTGTCATCTGCACTCTCTACCCAATATGAATCAGTAAATCCATTCAATTGTACATCGTTGTTTGAGGCATATCTCAAACCATAAGTTATCATCCCACAAAGATATCTCAATATATGCTTTGCAACTATCCAATGCTCTTGTCTAGGTTCCACCTGGAACTGGCTCAACATGTTCACAACAAAGAAAATGTACGACCTAGTATTCACTAAATACATCAAGGATCCAATCAATTGTCAGTACATGGACGAGTCTACTGGATCAGAATAATTTTCTCTCAACTTCCTCAAATCTGTTACCATGGGAGTTTCCATGGATTTTCAATCCATCATCCCAAACTTTTGAAGGATATTTACAACATACTTCCCTTGTCCTAGGAAGACTTCACCATGCTTCGGCCATACTTCTAATCCCAATTAGTAGTGCATGAGAATGAGATCCTTCATATCAAATCTAGTGGCTAGCTCTTTCTTACACTAAATAATGAGAGGCTTTGCACCTATAAGGAACAAATCATCAACATATAACAGTGGAATCATAGGTGCATTATTCACAACTTTGTAATATAGATTTGGATTGGCATGACTCTTGGAAAATCCAAGTCTTGTCAAGTAGCTATCAATATGTGCAAACCAATCTCTTGGAGCTTGCTTGAGTCCATACAAGGCCCTCTTCAATCTGCATACATGGGTTTCTCTTGGGTGTACCTCAAAACCTTGAGGTTTATCTATGTATACGTCTTCCTTAATTACTCCATTGAGAAAAACAATCTTTACATTCATTTGATGTAAACTCTGACCCATGGATGTCGTAAGAGATATGATGGATCTAATAGAGGTATATTTGAAAACTAGAGAAAACATCTCATTATAGTCTTCTCCCTCATGCTGGGAGAACCCTCTAGCCACGAATCTTGCCTTGTATTTATCGATACTCCCATCTAGTTCATTCTTTATATTGTAAACCCACTTACAGACTTTCCTTTAGGTCTAGGAACAATTTCCCATACATAATTTTTCATGATGGATTGATATTCTTCCATCAAAGCTTCCTTCCATTCTTTCTTGACTGACAACCAAAGATCCTCAAGTTTTCAACACTTGGCTTCTTTCCAGAGAAAGCTTCTTCTGGAGTCATGTTCTTCAATATATGATGAGGACTTCTATTCTTAACATATACGACTGTCACAACTGCTTCAATGGATAGAATCTGGTCATTCACCATTGCCTTAATATATTCTTCAATGGATCGATTCTTTCTTTTTGCTACACCATTCTATTGAGGATTATAGGGAGTAATGAGCTCCCTCCTAATCCTGACATCTCTATAGAATGTCTTGAAATCATCTAAGGTGTACTCTCTTTCTTAGTGAGAAGGTTGACATTAGTACACACACATTTGAGTGAACGATGTCCAAAAACTTATTTTGCTTTCCACACTTCCTTTAGAATTGGTACTTGGTGAGATCGCCTACCTCACCACTTGTTGGAGTCATCTGCACCATTTTTGCAACTATCACTGTAGCTCCTTCTCAGAGCTATCGCCTGTGACCTGCCCGGAACAAGAACAACAAGAGAAAAACTATTTCCAATAACATTTTCATAATAACATATATATGGTGGCAAGGATTATAGAATTACCAAGGTGACCTTCCTGAGAAAAAGAAATATCTCGTAGAGGAGATGTTAGCTCATTTTGCAAACACGTACAATAAGCATCTATATCAATAGTACTTACATACAACCAAGTATGCCTAGCAGTAATAGAAACCTTCAAAGATTGTTGTCTCAATTATAGTATTTACTTGTACTATAGCAACTATCAACTTTGAATTGTTCAAATTGAAACTTAACAATTTGATCAATTAAACCTGGAACCTTGAGCGTCAACTACTTGTTCCTCTGAATGTATTGAATCCAATATCACTGCTTGGACAAGGTATCTTGTACATTCCCTGCAAAATACACTCATGCTTTTCTAGATGATATAACATGAAAAGCATATACAAGTGCATACCTTTGAAATTTACAGCATTGTTCAACTTGTCTTCTAATCTGAAACTAGACACCATCTTTACCAGAAGACATTAGAAATTGAATAAAAAAGGTCCATTGATTAAAACAAGATAGAAACTCTGAAATTTCAAATTTGACCACATAATCAACTTTGACCAAAAGTCAATGTTTGATTTGACTTTGACCAAAAAATCAAACTTGACATTTTTTCTTGCTGAGAGTACCAACAGGTGCGCTACGCTAAGGCGTACTACAATGTCCAGGAACTATGCCAAACTTATCACTTGAAGTGACCATAAGTTTAGGTTAGGGTTTGTTGTAGCTGCACAATAAAAAACCCTAGTTCTAGTTGCAACTGGTGCCACAATGAGCTTAACAAAGAATTGCCACGCTACCTTCCAGTGGTTAGATTGTCCTAAAGGTGGTGTAGGCCCATAACCTGTTAAAATATTCGATGTGCTTGTTTTACCACAAACAATATCACCATTTTCGCCCAACCATAGGCATGCAGCCACCTCGAGCACCATAACCTTTTCTAGATAGAATGATTCCAGAAGTGACACTAGAGCCAACAAATAACCAAGAGAACCCATATTTCTCCAAATATATCTCACCAAACAGAAAGTCCCAAAGCCATAGAACAAGAAAAATACTCAGCTGCAACAGTTGCAGTTTCACTTACCAAGAATACCACCAAGAAATGTCACCAAGAACACCACCAAGAGATACTAGAAGGTAGGGCACGCATATTAGGATAAATGGCGCTAGAGAGAGAGAACAAGAACCATCCCAAAAGATCCACCTTCCATCCTTGTAGCTGCAGCTCCAAACTTACGCCATACTTGAGTGAGAGAGTGTGTATAAAAGAGCTAGATCATCTCTTATTTATAGTGGTTCTTGTCACTTGTCTGGGTCAATTTGTACTTTTATAATATAATAATTTAAAATTAATTCTTTTATTGAGCCAACTTGTCTTCTAGGGTTTCTACACATCTGTTTAGGGTTTCTCTTTCTTCCAGAATATTATATTATATCCAAAGGTTATACATGGAGTTTAGTACCTCTCTTAACTACCATAATATCAACAGGTCGAACACTAAGATGTGATGTAATTGGACACGTAGGCTGGTGAGATAGGATATTTTGGGCCTAAGTGCCATGGTGTCATATGTTTTGTGGCTAGAGTGCCTATATGATTACAAAATATTTGTAATTTGTATCATTCATATTAATAATAAAAAAAACATTGATGTTACAGACCAATCAAACAAAAGAGTATGGGGGAGTAAAAACTCCACTAGATGAAAGGGGACTATGGGTCTAAGACTAAGAGCTAAGCCAAGGGGGCTTAAGTCAAGGAAATATTATTTTAATATATAATCTAATTTCCCGGAGTGGGGGACCATATAAAAGTGGAGCTCATGAAGACATGTGTCCAGTAAGGGACATGCAGATATATTGGAAAACTTAGTGTATTTTTGGCGGGAGCGGGGGATTTCTTCATTCTATTCTCATATATGGTACGGGGGAAATATATGGGGAACGACAGGGGTAAAAAGAGTACTAAGATTTTTTTTAATTGAAGAGGGGGTTGATAGGCCCATGTACGCTAAAGAATCGGGTTGTCAAGCCCGTGGGTGGTCTCTCTCTCTCTCTTGCGAGAGAACTGTTGAAGTCTATTTGATGGTGCATTGAGTAATAGTTGTAGGGCTATTAGACTTTCTGTCTATCCTGTTACTGAAGCCCCAGAAGGGAAGTAGGGTAGCCGAAGGAATGTTGAGAAAATAAGGGGCACACTTCATAGGGTGGGACAAACACGTGGGAAATGAGAGTTTGTAGGCTAGTTGCAGTAGTTGGAACCTTGAACTGAGATTAATTGTTGAGAATAGACCTTAGTCTGGCTTAGGAAGCCTTCCCTGGTGGATTTCTAGTTTCATCTCGGGGGTGACCTGCTTTTGAAAGTTTATGAGAAACTGAGTCTATGGCTGGGAGGAACGTCTGAGGTCTGCATGAAATTGGTGATCTACATAAAAGATAAGTGTTCTTATGTGAAATTACATGTTTACTGTGTATACTATTTTTAATATCTTTTTGTAACTGCTTATATAATTATGCATGGTTTATATATGTTGTAGAATTGCATGTGTGTTCATATCCAAGGAATTTAGGTTAATGAGATGATACTCGAGATGTTTAAGACTTGTTGATGGTAGGAATTGTCATCTTAAGATATCAAATCCGTAAAGGCAATAATTCTGAAAAAATCTGTAAGTCTAATGTGATTGAAAAAGAAAAGAACTGGTGTCATGTGGCCAACCCTTGTGGCTAGGGATGTGACATTGTGGTATTGGTAACGAGGATCATTACATTATGGTATTGGAGCCCTAGGTTCAAACACTAGACCTATGTGTGCCAAAGATAGAGCCATAGGTTCGATACTGAGCACATATGGGATAACTGACATAACGTTGGAGAGATAAGTCACAGAAAATTGAATTTCAGAGAATGTCTCTGAAATGTTTGACAAAGAAATTTCATGAAATGGAAAAGAAAATTCACGGGGAATTCAAGGAATTCACTCTTGAAATTAAATTTTTTTATTTTAAATTTGTAATCAAGCTTGCAATTGGCTGAATTTAAAAAATTACAGAATTCCCATGATAAACATTGGGCAAATGTCCCCAATTTTGTGATGTAAATTATTGGAGAACTTGTGAGTAGTGTAGGGAAACAAACCAAGAATCAAAATTGCCAAATTTTAATGGCAATCCGAGAAAGAAATTTCAAATTTGGGTAATTTTTGAAGTTGGAAAAATCAGAAAAATTTGGCTATTTTTTCGTACGATGACATTAGTATGACATTTGGTCCACGTGTTAGCTGACGTGGTAGAAGAAGAACGTATATTTCCATGATGGAAGGTACACAATGGTTGGAATGATAGTTGGCAGATGATGTGGAGCCACATGGTGGGCCAACTTCCAATTCCGCAAAACCACAATAAGATCTTGGAATCTATCTAAGTGTTAAGCTACTGGGGAGTGCAGAGAGAATTGAGGGGTAAGAACCCTCAAGAATTGGTTAAGTCCTAAGATACCTTGTAGTATAGAGAGGATTGGGTGTGTGAGTAAGGCATCACACAAACCCTTGGACCCGCGAACCTACGGTGGAGTTCAAAATTGTTAAGACTCCACGGGTGTGAAGGGTATTGCAAAGGTGGTGAAACACAAGGAAATGACCGCGGACCTGTAGTAAGGTGGAAAATTTTCCAAGTATGGAAACATACAATAAGAGTGGTGAAATAATTAATACATTTGTGGATCCACTTACACTTGAGATAAAGGTTGTAGAATGTGAGGGTGCATTTCATAGACTGCAAAAGAAGTAATCAGACAGTAGTTGAACGTCGAAGCTATGAAGTTCAAAGCTAATGGATACTTCTTTCCTTTTCTTTCCATCAACAACATTTTGATCAAGATTAAGAATTGAGCATGAGAATAGTCATGGGAAAGTTCATGGAAATAGGATTCTATGTATTTACTTAGAAATGTAAAATGGAAATATTAAGAATTCACAAGAAATCAAAAATAAATTATTTCTGGTGAAATTCTAAAGAACAAAATGTTGCATAAAATGATGGATTTGTTAAATTCTTGTAGTCTTACAAATCCTGTTGCATGCACATTTTGTAGAATGAAGAGCAAAAATAGAACCAAGCATAATTCAACATAAGATCATATATTAGAGACATGGGCAATGGCCAAGGAACTTACAATTATGAAGATGAAGGAAAAATATTTGGTATGAGCGTGGGTGATGTAGTAACAAAATCCAATGGGCATGGAGAAGGCAAGGAGGGGGGCATAAATTTGATAGAGACTATAAAGATCATGCCAAGAGATGTGAAAAGTTATAATACTGATAATGAGAGACTTATGAAGGCTAAAGAACAACAAGATGACTTCAACACCAAGATGTTGCAAAGCTTAAATAGAATAGAGAAGAAAATGGATAAGGAGACAGATTCAAGTGAGTCTAGGAGTCATAGATCTAATGCTGAAAGGAAAGAATCTAGAAGTGTGAGTAGACATCATCACCACTCACCAAGAAACTCAACTAGAAGGGAATACAACAGTCTGAGTATATCACTTGTCACGAAGCATAAGAGGAGGTATGGGGTTGATGAACTACAAGGAGAAATGAATACGATTAAACCTCCTATATTTGATGGTGAGCACAAGAAAGATGATGATGCAAAGACTTGGTTGTTGGGATTGAGGAAATATTTTTAGTTGCATAATTATTCCTCACAAGCAGAAGGAAGAATTTCCATCTACCAGCTGAAGGGAAAAACATCAATGTGGTGGGACCAACTTGTGCAAATACAACACATTGATGAGAAGAATATTACTTGGAAGTAGTTCAAGAAGTAGTTTTAGAAGAAATACTTGACCAAGCATTATTATGATAGGAAGATGAAGGATTTATTTGAACTCAATCTTGGGAGTATGACTATGGATGGATATGTGTTGGCACATGGGCAGACCCAGGGTTCAACTCTTCAACAACGCACCATCAAAACCCTAACTACCGACCCTTTCAGAAACACCTGCGAAGCAGATGAAGTCTCATCCGAGGTAGAGGAAGGGGGGGTTGTAGGACTCAGGTGTCTACAACCTAGCTGGGACACAGATTTGTGATTACAACACTTATAGAGAACTTAGAAAATAACATGAATTAGTTCATAAATCCATTCACATTGCAAATTAAACCTAATTACATATCAGCACAAGATCTAACCCTTACAACCTCTTAGCACAAAGCATAAGCTCAGATCTAACGTTTTTTCACATCATAAATCACTAAGAATTCATAGATCTATCTATCATACATCAAGAATAGTGCACTAAGAAAATAGATACATAAATAACATGAACAACATAACACAAATTATATCGACACGGGATATACATGGTTCACCCTAGTGTGGGGCTACGCCCACCAACTCTTCTTCTTCTTTATTAGTCTCCTTCAATATTCTTAGAGGAATAGAGCCACAAAAATCACTCTGCATTGGACAGGTGATCTGTGCACAACGAACTAGATCCACCTTCCTCAAAATCAGGTCACGACACAAAGCCTTACACAGTCTGTGCACAAAGCCTCTTACAATCACTTGCACTTAGCTCTGCAAGCCTTAACATACTCTAGTCATGCACTAAGCCCATGAACTCAAAAAATGACGTCTACTTACATCGCCTAGATACTTATTTATACATTACAAAAAGGGCCTAGTGTTACTGGATAAATTAGTAGGCGTGGACACTAATAGATCTCCCTAGATCCACCTAGATCTAGAACAAAATAGGACAGGACATGACTCTTTCTCTAAGTTGTAGTCATTGAATATACTATCGAGAAGGAATGAGTGACATACCTATATATCGCTTCCTTAGGTCTCTATTGTTCCTACTTCACTCCAGTGCTCTTGTGAAATCAGGTCCAAGACAACACAAACCAACCAAAGTGAAGATGGCAAATTATATTCAATGTCAACCTATGCATATGATCAAGGAGTTATGCAATAAAATAAGAGTGATTTTATGCGGAAGGGACATGTCGTTGTATTATATTAAATGAAAGTAGAAGATACAACTAGATCACCTTGATGTCAAAATCTTCCTTTTAGTGACCCTTGGTTCCAACACACACACTCAGTCTACACTTGCATGAAGAAGATCCAGTACAATTTGATAGACAAATAGATTCTTCAAGCTTCTATCCAAACAGATTTATTCAGACAATTCTTCATTCAATCTTGCTTAACCTCTTCCTTGAGAAACCTTTCATTATATAGTAGAAGGAGAGATGGTTAAAGGGACGAGGATGATCCCATTAAATCTGAGAAGTTAGTAGGATGCCAACCATGCGAATGCCAACTCATTTTCTAGAAGATTCCCTTCTAGAACCTTCGTAACCTCTTCTCTTTTCCAAGCTTTGAAACAGGTTCGCACCCTACCTATAGAGTAGACTGCGAACAGTTCACATTCCAAGTATAGGGTTGCTTGTGAGAATCAAGGATTTTCGCACCCTATAACATAGGCAGCCTGTGAAATCATCTTAAAAACATGCTTTTTGGAAGAAGACAACAATCACTTTTCTCAAGAAAAATGTCCTTATGAGAGTCTGAACACATAACTATAGAGACATCACCAGAGTGACCAAAATAATGTGCAATAGAATGCCCCCCAAAGTATGAGGTTGGAACTTGTGACAGCCGAAGTACTTTGTAAAATGCGTGTATGTGTCAAAAACAAGGAGCACACCTAATTGAAAACCTATAAACAAACAAGCATCTGCAGAATATAATACCAGTTCTGAGGTAGGCATTCCCATGTAAAATGAATGGAATCATAAACGTAGGTCATGGCCACCAATCATACACCATAGATCCATGTCGTCAAAATACTACATAGCCACCAAGAATACACTGTGGATCTATGTGAGAAGACTTGAATTAAGACATAGCCATGCGACATACAAAGTGGATCTATGTGCTGATACAAATCATACATAATCCATCGCAACCTGGATAAAAAATATGAGACCCAGGGTCTTCAATCCCGTCACTTGAAAGTATGAATCTAGCCATGTGATTACATGTGTTGAAGTTGAACATGGTAGAAACCACTCGATTACCGGTCATTGATGAAAACCATTAACAAGTGCGAGGGAAATCATCATTGATGTCAATGACTCCCAAGGTACTGAAGTACAATCTGAACGAATGTGAATGAATGTGCTGAAGTCGAACACTCAGCGAAATTTCTAGATCAGGGGTCAATGATGTGAAACCCCTGTCGAAAGCGAAGAGACCTTCCATTAAGGAATGCAGGTTCTAAGGTACTAAATGATTTTTAAGTCTTATTCCCGGATAATGAGTTGGATTCGACGGAAAAAGATTCGTCACAGGAGGGCCTTGATGTATCCCCCATCAATGAAATGAAATAAGTAACAGATTTTGAGGGTGAATCAAAGTATGAATATGGGTTGAAACGAACATAGGGAAGGCTGACATAGTAAGAATGAAAAACTGCAGATGGCCGACTCAATGGTGGGCTCGTTTGAACTTCTCTTGAACATATGAATGACACAACAAAGGACTTTGCAGCACTGACTCAAAGACAACCCGAGATATGACCTTGTAGAAAGTTGGATGAGAGACAAATGGATTTCCCAACCCAGATTCAAATGACGAATAGGGGGTGTCATGTTCAATAGAGACACTTACTTCCATTAATACGAATACCGAAACACATCCCTTTCCCAAAATTTCCCCCACCATTTTTGGCGAGTACCTCTTTACTTTTACACAAGATTGAGGAGGACATCATATGCTTGTCGATGTAAGATCATCCTTCGGATGAGTCCCTCGGAGTATGTTTAACGAACTCTAAAAAGGAGTGGTTCGGTCCCATTATGGGTCTTTCAATGTTTGTTTAACAAGTCCAAGGATAGAAAACTCGAGGGTTTTTCATGTTTTGAGAGTCTGAAAAACACTTAAAGAGAACTCTCCCAGTTCCTTTTTCGTAAACGAGTTCGACAAGACCGAAAAAGTGATAAACTATCGCCCGTCGAACATTTTCTTTTAACGAGCGTGAAAAGAACAAGATCGCTCGACAATCTTTTCATTTTTATGGAGCGTGAGAAGAGCTTAAAGGATACTCCCTTACGTTATTCATTTTTGTGTTACCATGACGAGTACGAAAAGACAAGAAAAAGTATACTCAGTTGCGTTCTCATGTATTTTCGAGTGCGAGAATGAACGAAGACTGAGCTCGAGGTTTTTCCAACATGTGACAAAAAGAAAAAAACACTCGTACCCCATCATTCGGACTTCGAAGTCGCTATATCTGCAAAAACCCATACTCACAAGGATATTAGGGTATTAGGTTTTTTAAGCAAAGCAATAAAAGTAATATAAAAAAAATCAGCAAGAAATAGTAAAAAGTGAATAAATATGGGTGAAAAAGCCTTTTTTACCATTTCATTGTTTCTTTGCCAAAAACTTGTCCAACATACCTCATTTTTCCCCAAATTTCTTTGCTCAATTACAGGAGTTACAAGTGATCATTCGGCAAACGGTTTTAGCCAACAAGGTAATCTCTTGATTTTCCAACTTTTCCATGGTTTAATTTTGGTTTTTATTGGCAATTTTAGAGTTTTGAGTCCATTTTAGGGTCGGTATATGCGCTCAAGAATTCTCGTAGGTGGGCCATTCGGGACCTGCGAGAATCTAAGATTCTCGCAGGTGGGCCATTTGGGACCTGAGAGAATATAAGATTCTCGCAGGTGGGCCATTTGGGACTTGAGAGAATATAAGATTCTCAAAGGTGGGCTTCAGTGCACCTGCGGGAATCTCGCACTGTGCAAAAGCTTCACTTGCGAGGGCCGAAAAATAGATTTTTATGTGTGGTTTTGCTCAATAAAAAATTATGCAAGAGGTTAAAACAAGTTGTCGACTTCCTTCTCATGGCTCCATTGTAGGTGTTGACCATCACGATGTTGGAATGGAGGGAAAGAGAACATGAGGAGGATGATGACATTGTCGAGAATGACCCGGGTACAATCGCTGCCCTCCAGAAATGTAGGCTTTTGAAATTTTTTAGGATCCCGGGCATGAGAGCCCAACTTAGACTATTAGAGTACCTGATCCACACGTGGAATGTGGATCAACAGTTATTTCACATATGGGTCCACACAACACTAGATATCGAGGATATTTATTTTCTAATGAGGTTGTCACGACGTGGATACCATGCTACTTTGACCGGAGGTAGAGGCGATGGACTTCCTATGAGCGAGTATGTTTGCCGATATTGTGTTCTCGAGGCAGAGAGAAGCAAGGGTAAGTTTTCCATTTGGGGTGTTAAGAACCAAACATCAGTATAGCATAGAAAAACCTCAGGAAAAGTACTCAACGCCTTGAAAAAGAGATAATTTTAGATAATAAGCCTCTTCGAGGGGGAAACCTCCTTTTACCCCACTTAAATGTTCAAGTACAAGATGA
>ML799251.1:78792-104263 GCA_009831015.1 Picea engelmannii
AATGAAAATGTCTCCTTGGTATATATAGGAGACTAGGAGGTATAATTACAACTAATGGCCTAAAGCCGACATAAATAAAATAACATTACTAATATAATATGCCCCAATTAAAGGGTAATGAGCCAATATTAGGTCTTAACATGGGGGGTCCAAGATTTGACCCTATGGACTATCTTGTTTAATATTGCACGCATGGCTGGGAGCGCGGCTCCGCACATGGATCTCCAGAGCTATTTCCAATACTCCATAGAGTGCACAGAGCCTCAGGTTTTCAACTGGTCGGACGCGGTTCTCCGCAGTATGGAGAGGCAACTGACAAAGTGCAGAAGGGGTAACCTGAAGCAGTTTGGGTACGAGTCACTTTTGGTGTCATTCTACCTTAAGAGGGTCCCACTGTTTCTACTATAGGTAGATTGGGGTTTACCGGCCCCACAAGATCCGAGGATGCTAAGGTGGTGTAACCTCATGGCTCGACACATAGCAGGGCCTATAATCAAGTATACTTATTCATTTTTTGACTGGTTGAGGCCCCAGATGCTGATGATTGATGACTATGCATATGCTGGTTTGGATTTCCGAGGATATCCAATTTGGTCCTGCCTGAGGATGCTCAGTGGGGTGACTTAGGTGAGAAGTACACATTTTGTTCTTTTTTAATGTTTTTACAAATTTTATTATATGAAATGTTTTTATGTTTATCCAAGGACTAATTGAAAATTTTCCTTTTGATGGCACAGATGTGGGGCCGTATCAACCTCCAGGAACGTCTCCCATTCAGAGGCAAGGAGAAGCAGCTCCAGTGGAAATATGGGATGCCTAGGACTACGAGGCAGTGGAACAAAACTTAGAGGGGTTGACTGTGGATGTCTCGAACATCACAATTGGGGAGATCCTGAGACGTTATCAGCGCCATACTATGGGCATGTCCGAGTCTCTCAGTCGACTGCTCCGTAGGGTAGCCCGAGTAGTTGTATGTTATCATGAGCATCATCTGTGATGCTATTTTTTGGAAGCTATGAGATTTTGATCTTTGGACATAAAAAATTGATCATTATATACATATATACGACTTTTACCAGCTTATTTTGTGTTGTATAATACATGTGATGTGTGATTGGTTCATAAATGTCCCAAATGTTTGTCTAACACTGTTGGCATGTTTACAGACAGGTATGCTTTTCATTGATGGCAAGATCAGAGTATGCATCGATGGAAAATTAGGGACAAAGTAAGCTTAGGAGGAATTAGCGCAGAGTCGAACACAGTGTGAAGGTGTGCTTGTTAATTTGATGGAAAACAAGTAGGAAAGGAAGACCAACAGTGCAATGATGATAGAATGGAAAGATCAAAGTGTTGGTCAAACTCCATTTTGGAGTTTCGACTATCGGGATTTCAGATACCGAGAGTTGGAGATGTCAAGAACTCCCACTATAGGAGTCCCGAAGTCATGAAATGAAAAATCGCAATATAACCTGAACCGTTGGATCAAGGAAAAATATGGACCGTCGATCCAAGAAGAAGACGTGGCAAAATATCATGCTTTCACTGACTGAAAATTCAAAGGAATGAAATGCTCCAACCATTCAACTTGCGAAGTCGTGAAATGCGAAAGCCCGAAAAACCGAAACAGGCGCACCACTCGGAGTTTTGAATACCAGGATTTCGCTTACCAGGAGATGGAGATGTCAGAAACTCTCGTCATCAAGAGTCCCGAAGTGCCGAAATGTGAAATCCCGAAAACCCGAAAAAGGTGCATCACTCGGAGAGTTGGATACCGAGATTTCAGTTACCGGGAGATGGAGATGTCAGAGACTCTCATCAACAGGAGTGCCAAAATCGCGAAATGTGAAATGATCTGAGCCATCGGTTCGAGGAGATCGTGGACCGTTGATTCGACTCCATTTTGAAGTATTCGATACCAGGATTTTGGATACCAGGAGATGGAAATGACAAAGACTCTCATCATAAAGAGTCCCGAGTCGCGAAACCCGAAGTCGCGAAATGATAAAAGACTCCACACCGGAGTTTCGGATACCGGGAGGTTGAGAGGTCAAGAGTCAGGACACTACATCACAGGAGTCCCGAAATCGTGAAACCCAAAGTTGTGAAATGTGATTCCCTAAAATTAGAAACACTGGAGTACCGAACCATTGATCCGACTCCATTTCGGAGTTTCGAATACCAGAACTTCTAGGTGTCAAGAACACTTCACCACAGGAATGCTGAAGTACCGAAATGCGAAATAGTGAAATGCAGTTTTGAACTAACCGATGGTCACCACCTGTGGTCACATCAACGGAATATGGGGGAAGGAGCTAGTGAAGACAATCTCCTTTTTGGAGTTTCAGGGATTGTGACTGGGAGTTTCGAGACACTTGGTCACACGAATGTCAAATTGTCGAACGCCGAAATGCTGAAATGATGAAATGTCTATATAGGTGGTGGTCATCGTCGATAGTCATGCAAGAGGAAGGAGCTAGCTTAGATGGGCTCTATTTCAAGTTTTGCACTATAACTGCAAGAAAACTACTGATGGTTTCTGCCATAGGTGTGGAAAAGACTTCTGTGTAACAGCCAGAGGAGAGGAAGAGTCTAAGGGAACCTTCCAGTGGAATGAGGACTGGCCATAGAGGCGATTGACAGCTGGAAGAGCGTTTGAAGTCTGTGATTGCAACAGAGAGGTTAATCTCGACTATGACAAAGAAGATGACGAGTCTCATCTACCAGGGAGGCTGAGGAATCTCAGCGTAACACCCAGTGATGATGGACGCGTGGGTTTACTAGCCAGAGAAGCTGAAGAGTTGCCATGATGAGCAGGCAGAGCACACAACATGCAGACCATGCAGAACCACTGCATATAGTGCATGCACAAGATGCATAAGAAGGATAAGAATGTGGGAAAATAAGAGATTATGAGTCGTTGTTGTGGTGAGGGATGCATCTGTGAAGAAGGAGGTGGAGTGTAGCAGCTGAAAGTGATAGAAGACAAAAGGTGCATTGAATGGGAATGGTGCATAAAGAACAAGAGGCATAAGAACATAAAAGGGCAATGGAAGCGTGCAAAAAGATAGTGAGGAAGATAGAGCAGCGAAATCTTGTAGAACAATGATGACACTGGTAAGCTGTTGTTGAACACTATATCACTGTAATAAGTCTCAGTAATTGATATTCATAAATCAGGGTGGTAGGGAGGACTGGTGTCCTCAAAGGTTCAAGTGGGTGCTTGAACACAGGGAGTTGTAGCTTCCTTCTATTTGGTGCTAGAGAAACCAGAGAGTTGGTGCTAGAGAAACTAGGGAGTTGGTGCTTCCTTCTAGTGGGTGCTAGAGAAAACAGAGATTTGGTGCTCTCAACAAGTTGCAGCTTACAAAAACAGAGGTTGTAGCCTCACAATGAGTTGGTGCTCATATGTATGATAATGTAAAGAATGTAAATAATACTTATCATATAAAGAAGAAGAGGTTTTTACTCTTTATTGGTTTCCTCAGGAAATATTTGTCTCTGTGTATCTCATATATGTGACTGATTTTGAATGTGCCATTACTTATTTCTCTTCATTATTGTGATCATCATTGAGTGCCTTGTAAAGAATTTAAAAGAAGCATAATTGTTTAAGCACGGTAAAAACGGATTCACCCCCCCTCTTAGTTGTCCAACAAACACATAATTAGTTAAGGCATCAGTCAATGTATTTAGACATCTAGGAATGTGTTGATATTCGATATAATCAAAATAATGTTCCAAGAGGCGAATTCGTAAATATACCTGTAATAAAGTAGGACTTCAAATAACATAGACATTGCTTAACTGTAGTACTACTAGCTACGAATCGAGTCGTATAACCAGGTGGTGGATATCAAGCGAAATAGCATCAATAAACAATTTGATGATGACGCTATATTCTATGATATTATTGGCCGCACGACCGAGGAAGACACCTCGTAGACTGATAAGTTCGTTTGTAGGTGCGTAAATTGCCCATGCAATAGAAACAAGGTTCTGAGTACTACGAATAACACCATCGGCAAAGCCAATGTGGGGTAGCGAAGACTCCGACATCTGGAAACCAAGCACAACGCAAGATAAGCAGTTGAGGGTAGAGACCAAATAATGAAAAAGCATACTAAAATAACACACGAAAAGTATGATACAATAAAATACAAGCACTCATGCACATGTGATCTTAAGCATAGTACTTCTTTAAGTACAACCCATTTCTGGGTTCACTCAAAGAGATATCGTCGTAGTCCACCAACTCATAAGCTCCTTTTTCCAACACTCGTCTGACGATATAAGGACCTTGCCACATAGCTTCAAATTTTTCGGCTCCTAGCATATATCGATCTTGTTCGTAAAGGAGAACCAGATCACGTTTGGAGAAAACACGTGGCTTGACATGTTTGTCGTATTGGGCTTCAACGCATTTCTTCTGGGCTTCTATAACTAGGGTGGCATCGTGACGGGTTTCATCTAGTTGCATGAGATACAATAGACGCTCTTCTTTGGCATAAGTGTTTGGGAGAAGTTCGACGACTAGTTTTAGAGAAGGTATCTCACATTCAATCGACAAGATGGCTTCTAGACCATAAACTAACTGAAAAGGTGTAAACCCAGTAGCAAACTTAACGGATGTCCGGTAAGCCCACAATGATGAAAACAACATCGTGTGCCAACTCATTCTGTGAATCCCTATCATTCATCAAAGCATGGTAATGAGAACTTTGTTTATTGCTTCAACTTGGTCGTTGGCTTGTGGGTAATAGGGTGTTGAGTTTTCATGGAGAAGACCCAACTTTTCGGAGAGTTCAGACATCGTGAAGTTTCTAAAGTGGCTACTGTGATCAGTAAGAATAGATTGAGGAACACCAAACCGAGCAATGATGTGATTGGATATGAATAATGTTGCATTCTTTCCAGTATTGTCGAATGTTGGCATCGCCTCAACCCATTTCGTAAAATAATCTACAGCTACAATAATGTATCCATGCCCCTCGGTCGAGTGAGGGTGACATGTCATGAAATCCATACCCCATTTCGCAAAAGGACCAACAGATACCATAGGCTGTAGAGGAGAAGGGTGCGATCGTATTTTGTTGTTATAGGTTTGGCAAGCGTGATATTTTTGGACAACGATTATACAATCATTGAATAAAGAAGGAAAAAAATACCCCGCTCATAAGATCTTCTAGGTAGTAGCATACCCAGACATGTGACCACCACATGCTCCAGAATGGCAGTCATTCAGGGATTTCTCGGCTTTGTCAAATGTGAGGTAGCGTCGAAAAATGGAGTCAATCCCACGATGATAAAGAGTATCACCGAGGATAATATACTGACGGGATTGGTAGCGTATTCGATGGCGGTCAGTGCTAGACAAATTGGGATAGAAAGTCTAGGTCTAGAGATATATGATGATATCCCCATACCAAAGGTCATCAAAACTGATCAGGAAAAGGGATTCATCGGGTAATGAATCCTCTGCTACATTTTCCATCTTAGAACAGGGAAGGTCGCATATCAACTCGATAAACACCAAGGATTTCTTGGACTTAGTGCATTCGAATTCTGAGTCAAACTCCTAGAGTATTACGATCCATTTGGATTATTTTTCCCCTAGAAATTGGCATGTAAGAATGTGTTGCATAGGGTTGCAGTTGGAAATCATAGTAATCTTACATAAAAGGATATAGTTCCGGAAACGTTGAACAACTTGGATGATGACCAAGGTCAGTTTTTCAACATGTAAATACTTGGTTTTTGTAGTCATGAGAATCTAACTCAAATAATAAATGACATGTTCATCATGAGAATCACCCTCCTGAACGAGAACCATAGCGATGGTATATTCCGAGGTTGCGAGATAAAGGAAATAATCCCGAATGTAATCAGGTGGGGAGAGTAGTGAGGTATGAGTTGAAGACAATTTCAAAGCTTTGAAAGCTTTGTTAGCAGTGGTATCCCACACGAACTCAGAACCTTTCTTGAGAAGTCGAGTAAAGCCAAGAGTTATCCCGGCATAGTTCGAGATGAAATGACGAAGAAAGTTTGCCTTCCCTTGCAAACTTTTTAGTTGGCGAAGTGAGGAAGGAGGAGGAAGATTGAGAATAACCTCGGCCTTTAAAGGATCTACCCTGATCCCTTGACATGAAACAATAAAGCCCAAAATTCGGCTGGATTCTACGCAAAAAACACATTTGCGGGGATTCAAGCGTATATGGTAAAAATGACAACAAAGGAAAATGGCGCGGAGGTGTGTCGGATTATCTACACAGGGCATGGTATGATCCAGTAAGTCGTCGAGATATGGCTGCACAATGTGCTTTATATCATGAAAGGCATAAGACATAGCACATTGAAAAGTTCTGTCGACATTCTTTAAACCGAATGGAAGTTTCCGGTAGGCGAAAGTGCCCCAAGGAAAAATAAAAGCGGTCTTGTGTTGGTCTATGGGTACGATATTGATTTGATTATATTTGGAGAAACCATCCATTAGAGAGAATATTTCACTTCCAACACAATCGTCGATGATCTGGTCAACGAAGGGGGTAGGAAAGTTTTCTTTAGGACAAGATTTATTAATGTCTCTATAATCAACACACACATGGATTGTACCTTGTTTCTTGTTAATTGAAACAAGATTGGAAACCCAATCAGTTAGAGCCATAGGGTAAATAAAGCCAGCTTTGAGAAGTTTTTCAATTTCAAGCTTGATAACAGCTGCTTTATGGGGGTGGACCGAATGAAGTCGTTGTCGGACAGGTTTAGTGCCTGGGTATGTCTTAATATCGTGTACCACAATGTCAGGGTCAATACCCGAAATTTCTTCATAGCTCCATGCGAAGACGTCATGAAATTCTTGGAAAAGAGACTTGTAGGTGACAACTTCGTCATGGGAACACGAAGCTCCGATATGCACATTTTTGACAACTCCAGGTTTTATGGATATGTCGAGGGGGATGGTGGGTGACATATTACTTAAGTTCCCTTCATAGAACATATCGTGTGTAGACTCGGGAACGATAGAAATGACGACAACGGTCGACGAGGTCGAGATCCGTTGGTAACTTTCAATGGTGTGTTTTTCCAGGAAGAGGATGGAACGATGATGTCCATCGTCCAAAGGGGTATCTTCCATGGACATAATAGATATAATCATCTCGTCCGTAGGAAAATGACGCAGAATGGATCCAGAGATAAATCACCAAGAGAGGGGGTAGAAGGGGTTCTCGTTGAATGGCTTGATAAGCAGATTTGACTGGACTTAAAGGAATTTGGTAGCCATAACGAATATGATCGTCGGGGTTGGGTACTATCCATGGGTCGTAAGACATAAGGGTTTCATGAACAGAGGTGGAGATCATGTTGATCGAGGTGAAAAATGGATGTGGAACATCGGGTGGTGGAATGGGGAAAGTGCCCATCAAAGAGGAATCTTTAAGAAGACCCACACTGACGTTCTCATATCCAGGGGGGTTTTTGCAATGAAAGGTATGTTTCTGGTACGTGCATCAGAGTGAAAGAAGGCCAATTGGTCCACCATAACTACTTTTCCTTGATGTGGGAAACGTACGACACGGAAAAAAGTGGACACAACTGCATGCATGGAATCGATCCAACTACGACCAAGTAGAAGGTTGTAATCAAGAGGAGCATCAAAGACCTCCACTTGAACGTTGACCGTTTTTCCTTCTAATGTAATAGGCAATGAACGGAGGACACTATAAGGCTTAAAACCAGAGCCATTGAAGGATTTGAGCGTGTTGTGGGATTTAGTTAAAGGAGGAGAGCTGATGGATTTCCACCAGGTAATAGACATGAAACAAGTCGAGGCACCCTCATCAATAACTGTTCTACAAATGTTCTTTTCGGAGACAATAACTTGTATTTGGAATGCGAGTTGAGGGGGTAACATTGGAATGTGATCTTCCAAGTAAACAATTATTAAATTTGTATTGGTAGGGTTGATTCCACCAATAGATTTCAATAGTGCCTTCCGTTGTATAGGACAACTCTGAAGGACTTTGAGGGCTGACATCGTGAACGGTGCTTGGGCCAGATCTTCGACAATACTGTAGTTCTGGGTAACACGTGCATGAGGATTAAAAGTAGATTTTCAGACAACACCCCTTGGGGGAGGGCAAAGAACTGTATCTAGGCTCGATCGTTCGAGCTGAAGAGGGCCATTGGTAGGTGGAGTCATGGGAGATGGTTAGACCAATGAAGGAGGTATTTCATCAACCTTCTCTTTGGAGGAAGAATAATCTTTAGCTCGAGTGGTAAGTGTGATGTCATTCTTCTTTGAATCACCTGTACACATTAAGACATAGGATGTATTGGAGGAGGAAGGTTGGTCATGAATGACCAATTGGGCCTGTTGTTAAGAAGGGAAGGGTTGTGACAACATGGTTGGAGTAGGTGTTTTTGGGGTCCCTTGAAGGAACTTAGCAACCTCGGTTCGTCTTGGACAATCCTTAGTGTAGTGATCATCACCACAGATAAGACAAGGGTATCGGGGTTTGCGCTTATCCTTATCATCAACGGGTTGTGTTTTGGCCTTCTCAGATTGCAGATTATTTTTATCCTCCTTGTTCTTACCCTTTCCTTTTTTGGATTTATTTTTTCCAGTGGGGGTAGATTGAACAGAGTTCACCTCAAAAGTCTTGTCGGTGGGAGGGGTAGGAGACGAAGCATTTTGAACATTAGAAGCAACGGATTTGGGGTTGTTGCTAGAGGCTTGGGCATAATGGGGTTGGGAATGGAAGGTGCCAATCACACAGTTAGCTGCATGAGAAGCAATAGGAGTAGTTGAAGTAGCAGAAGTAGAAGGATGAGGTGCGTCAGGGAGTAAGTCATAAAGAGTACATGTTTGTGAGTAAACGAGGTTGAGGTATTGAGCACGACTGATCGCATGTTCTTCTGTGACAACTCCACCCATGGTAATGTCATGAGCGATGTCATTCATGAATGATTTTGTGAACCACTCTGCCAACAACTGATCGGGAAGTTCGAGTTTGATGATATGTCGTCTCCATTGCCACTCATGAATGTGAATAGAGATATGAGTGGCTTTGGTTTGTTTGAAAGAAATCAAAATTTCGGTTCTTGTTTCGTAGTGGATTGGTAACTGGTAGTGGGTGAGGAAATCCATAGTGAGGGTGTTGAAGTCGGTGAAGAATCCTCGTGGTAATTCTATATACCACTTCATGACAAAACCTGTGAGAGTTCACTGAAAAAAGCGTAAACGAATAGAGTCATCCATCAAAGAGTTGGATGAACACCAAAGGTGAAAAGTCATTACATGATTGTTTGGGTACTCTCTTGGTTTACCATCAAATTTAGGGATGTCAGATGGTAGTTTGGTCGGTATCACGGGCCATTGAGGAGAGTGACGGATTGGATCATTTAAAATTCTCGACAGATCATGGAGGTCCAGGGTGGCTAAAAAGGGTAAATGTTTGTTCACGTGTGGGTACTGGTGACTTTGGGGAGGGAGTCTCGTCGATAAACTAGTGGGACCATAAGAAATTTGCATATAATGTGAAGATCCACGTAGATTCGGTTGTTGGTGTGGAGGCAAGTAATTCATAGGGTTGTATTGGTGGGGGTTGTTCCCTTGAACAGGGGCGTGGGGTTGAACATTCAAGCCCCAAATAGGATTGGACGTACCTGGATATGGTTGGCCTATACTAGGGGGTATGAAGGAGCTATCTTGAGGTTGTTGCCCCCCAGTCGAGTGAGGATTATTTTGGATAAGATAGTTCCAATACTGGTCCAAGGATGGAGGTATGTTTTTTCCATAGGGTGGGGTAGGTGGGGGTTTCTCTCCAATCGAGGGTAGCATCCCAATTGGGATTTGTCCTACAAAAGGGGATTGGGTTTGGCCTCCTTGGTGAAATTGTCCACCGACAGGAATATGGTAATTAGGTGTGAAATACAGGATGGTTCCACTAGGGTCAATGCCTCTGATAGAGGATGGAAGAGGTCCTCTAAAAGGGGGTCGAGGAAGTGTCAGAATGAAACTGGGAGCGAGATGGTGCCCATAAGGTGTGGAAATGCCAGGAGTCCTAGATGGAATTTGTGTAGGAGCATGAATAGAAGCATTCAATGCATGATATCAATACTTGTGAGTTAGGATGTTATTTTTGACGGCTATAAACATAGGGTGACATTCCCATCTATTTTTCTTTAGCCAAGCAGAATCTGCAAATGCTTGAGTAAGATCATTTCATATCTTTTCCTCAACAACAAGGTCTTGCTTTGTCACTGACATTATGATAGGGTCCATGGCGGCGATGAAAAATACCTGGAAATGAGAGGAAATGGCATGGGCTTGGTGTACTGTTGAGCTTCATTTGAATGGCGGTGGTCACGCCAACTTTCAAATGTTCCAGTATTTTGAAAAATAATAAAATAAACAACAAGTTCCCTTTATACCTTTCCGATTTCGGGGGCGCGAGGAAGTGTTTTGGGGAAACCTGCTTCTTGCCCTGCAATGCACCCAGTGGCGCCACGTGGTCTTGACTGAAAATGATAGTTTAGTTTTCATCCCGCTTTCGGGAATTATCCTCCATGCAAATCCTTCTCCTGAAATGATCCCCAGCCGTCGATTTGGAGCGTTCGCAATCTACGACGTATCAAGCCCCATTAACTTTTTTCTCCTGCCATATTTAGCCTCCTCCTACTAGATTTAGTCCCTCCCTTGATTTATCAAACCTCCAACCAATTTATCTCCTCTCTAAGTCTTGAAATCGCGATTTCACACAAAAAAATTGATGGTGATAACATGGGCTCCAACTGGGGATGTTATCCTCCCAGCGAGGTAGCAAAGAATGACAGACCGAGTGCCTACCCATTGGGCTTTGTTTTAATCCTGCAAATGAATTTATCAACGTCTTATTCACAAAACCCAAATCATACTCAACATAAATTAGGGCCTTTTCTTCAAGCTTCAATTTATGTTGATTTGATTCCAACTGCTTCAACTAAAAAACAAAAATGGTTATATACAATGAATGGAAAGGGTGATAGATCCTTTAAATGATATATTGTTTGAGAAACCTACCATTCTTAGGTCCTCCTCCAACGATATCTCCATTACTTTCATGTAGCAGATAGGAATTATTTCCATGGCATGCCACAATTTTGAAAGGTCCCAGCCATAGATGGTCAAATTACCCATGCTTTTCTTTGTCTTCATTTCTAGCATCCCATATCAACACTAAATCCCCCACTTCGAAATCATCTTCCTTAGTATTCATGTCAAAACCCTTTTTAATCTTGTCTTGGTGCAGCTGAGACTTATTGAAGGCTTTTTCTCTTATCTGTTGGACATTGATCAGTTCATCTGTTCCCCTTCGAGTGGCATTTTTTCAGCATCTTTCTCCTATATCAATCTCATTATTGGCAATCCTAATGCAGTAGGAAAAATTGTCTTTGTGCCATACACATTGTGGAAAGGTGAAGTGGCAATAGACCTTTTGGTAGTGATACTGTCGGCCCATAGTTCATGGACGAGCTTTTTATGCCAAGCCTTTTTGTTATCTTGCATCAACTTCTTGATAATTCTAGTTAAGATCTTATTGGATGACTCAGCCAATCCATTACCTTGAGGGTAATAAGATGTGGAATGACCAAGAGTTATATTGTAATCACTTCAAAAAATTTCCATTTTCTTTTTCTTAAATGTTGTTGCATTGTCTGTAATGATTTTGATTGGACACCCAAACCTGGACAAAATATTGTTCTCCAAAAATTGAATGATAACAACATCTGTGATTTTCTGGGTGCGAACCGCTTCAATCCACTAGGTGAAGTAATCTGTGCTTGTCAGTATCCACTTGTGTTGAGTTGAATATTGTGGATGAATTTCTCCTATGAAATCCAGGCCCCATTATCTGAAAGGTGCTTCAACAGAGATGGGTTTCAAGGGAAAAGGCTGCAATTTATTCTTCCCATCAAAAATTTGGCATTCATGATAGCTTGAAACTTCTTTGTAGACATCATAAAAAATGTTAGGCCAATAGAACCCAACCCTCAATATCATGTGCATAGTAGTTTTCCAATAGTGGTTCCCTCCACAATCACCTTTATGAAACTCTCTAATTGTGTTTTCTACTTCTCCCTCCAGCAAACAACTCGACAAGATTCCTCTTGGATCCTTCCAATACAAAGACTGATTTACAATACAAAACTTTGTTGCTTTTAGCTTTAAGAACATGGCCTTAGTTTTACTCAATTCAGGAGGAGCTTGCAAATTTCTCAATACATAAATAATATCAGCAGACCATGGGGAGTCAAGGAATTTTTGAGATACCTGAGGGACCTTTTCTTCTTCTGAGTTTGCTGACAAATCATCCATGAAGTTAATTCCCAAGAGCTCACAATTTTCCTGTGCCATCAGCTTGGCAAGTCCTTTCCCTTTGATCAACTTTGTAGGTTTGATCTTAAGGTCATATTCCAACAACACAACTATCCACTTGCCCCTTTTTCCCTCGAGATCAGGCTGAGTTAAAATGTCTTTCACAGAATTGTTGGTGTTGGCACAAGGGTAGACCCAGGGTTCAGCTCCAAGAGCGCACCAACAAGCTCTAGCTACTGGCCCTTTCGACAGCACCTGTGAAGCAGATGCAGTTTCACCTGAAGTAGCTATGAGGGGTTTGCAGGACAGAGATGTCTACAACCAGGGGAATATCAAGTGGTTCTTATTGCAACAACAACATAACATGCATTTATCATTAAACCAACTAGATATTTCCTTCACAACTATATATTTGATCTAACACAACAATGAAAACAATAATACAACAACAACAGAGATCAAAGAATCAATCACACATCCACAACACAAGGTATACGTGGTTCACCCTCTCTCTAGGGCTACGTCCACAGAACTATGCTTATGATTTATTAAGGAAAAGCATACAATTCTTGTCTGCACTCTCAACTAGCGGATCTTCTTTCTTCTCTCTCTTTCTCTCCCCTTCCTACACACCTAGCTATAGGACTTGATCTTCGCACACATCTTAAGATCTTACAATACCAGAAGGCTCTCTCTCTCAACACTTCTCTCCCCCAATACGATAATCTCTCACTCAATAATAGAGCTAGATCAACAACAATATCATACCAATACTCAATGACCAACCTGACCCAGGTCCTCTTAACCTTTGTCTATACATTACAATACCTCATCGACAGCCTTAGGTCGAAACCTAGGTGCCAAAACCCTAAATACAAAAACCCTAGGTCAACTTGACCCTCTTTTTCCAAGCTTCACCAGCTTATCTTTCCTTCCTTCTCATGCAGTGTTCCAAAGCATCCAATGGTGGCTTTTCCCACTTTCTGAGTCATCCTTGATCCCTGTCCCTTGCTAATTTTTCATCCTCGATCTCCTCATCCAACAGCTTGCTTTTCTGCACTTCGCTCCATCTTTTCTATTCTTTTTCTCGCTTCGACCCAGTGACAGTGACTGTGTCTCCCGTGATGCTCAATTTTCCCCTTTTCTTCCTCGTTCTTCACTTCCTTCCATAACCCAGGGCCAACAGGCCCCCAACACTCACCTGTGACTCGTCCTGAGGCACTTGATATCTGATCCTCTTGTTTTTCTTCGAATTTCGACTGCGCAGTGCATCCCTTGCTTTCTACTTTATGCCTCCTTTCCAACCTTGTGCATACTGTCTTTTTTGTGTTTGGTACCTAGTTTCAACTACACCTGGTACCTGGACCCTTGTATTCTTGATTCTACTAAGATCTGTGAGGCAGTTGGTTGTCATAGTACAACTTCAGCCAACTCCCATTCACCAAGCCTTCCTTCCAATCTCCTTTCAATGTATTTAGCTACGCAAATCCTCCTTCTGTAACATAGGCAATCTCATATGGTCTGAGCCAATGCGTTCTAAACTTCCCAGGGTGTTTGATAAATTTACTGTCATATAGCAGGACTAAATCAACTTGCATGAATATCTTCTTCTTGATGTATCTATCATGATAGGCCTTTTCTCGCTCCTTCTGAATTTGTTGATGGAAGCCTGTAATGAATCTGTCTTCTTCTAGTTCGACCAACTGTGCTAGCCTCTCATGAATGGCGCCAGTATCATCCATGTCTGTAAATGAAACAATTCTTAAGCTTGGTACCAATTACTCCATTGGGACAACAGCTTCAAGACCATAAACCAACTTGAAAGGAGTCTGTGTTGTTAATTTTTTGCAAGTGGTTCTATAAGCCCAGAGTACTGCTGGTACTCTTAAATCCCAGCTGTCCCTATTCACACTGCAAATATTTGTCAATGTTGTCTCCAAGATCTTGTTGAATGATTCAACTGTTTCATTTGCTTGTGGATGATAAGGTGTGCTCTTCTGATGGTGGAATGCAAATTCTTCAGTCAGGACTTCAATTGTCTTATTGATGAAGTGTGTCCCTTGATCACTCATAAGGACCTTAGGGCATCCAAACCTATTTATTACGTCATCAAATATAAAATGTGCAGTTGTAGCTACGCTACAGTCCTTGACTACTCTTGCTTCAACCCATCTAGTCAGGTATTATGTCACAGTGATAATAAACCTTGCTCCTGTGCGCTTTCCTGGTGGATTTATAGGTCCCATGAAGTCAATGGCCCATTTTTCAAATGCTTGTAGGGTCATATGCGGTGCTGATGGAATCTCATCTCTTCGGGATGGTTTTCCAACTCGTTGGAATACATCGCATGCTCTGGCATACATTTTAGCATCTCTGTGTAACGTAGGCCACCAAAGGCCAGTTCGTAGAACCTTCTGCACAATTGATTTTCCTGCATAATGTCCTCCTACAATGCCTTCATGAGCTTCTTCGAGGATCATAGGGCGTTCTGCCTCCATCACACATCTTCTTAGGATCTCGTCAGGTCCCATTTTATATAGTTGACCA
This sequence comes from Picea engelmannii, assembly GCA_009831015.1. Classification (NCBI taxonomy): domain Eukaryota; kingdom Viridiplantae; phylum Streptophyta; class Pinopsida; order Pinales; family Pinaceae; genus Picea; species Picea engelmannii. The sequence goes on from ML799251.1 coordinate 93,698, forward strand.
GCTATTAGTGAAAAATTTGCAACGTGCACCACTAGTTGTTTCTTCTGTGGAATTGTGTATTCTATTGGAGCTATTCCTGTTGACAGGAACTGGACTATGTCTGTGAAGTGGTCATCAATATTTCTAATGGTGAAAAGTTGTGCATCTAGTAGTGTGTCCTCCAGACTGGTAGGTTCTTCGCCATGATCCAACCTCGATAGGTGGTCTAGGCCCTTATTCATTCTTCCTGGCTTAACTATGATCTCAAAATCATATTCTTGAAATAGGAGAATCCATCTACATATTCTTCCCCCCAACACTGGATTATTGACTAGGTATTTCAGCGCGGAGTGATCAGTAAACATTTTAAAGTGTCCTCCCAACAAGTAGTGGCGAAATTTCTGCAATGCATACACCATGGCTAGTCCCTCTCTGTCTGGAGTAGTGTAATTGATTTCAGTGGTGGAGAGCTTCCTGATGGAAAATGCTAATGGATGATCAATGTCCCCTTCTCCAGGTTGTTCCAGTACTGCTCCTAATGCAATATAAGATGCATCAACATGCACATGAAATTCCTTGCTCCAATTGGGAAAGACTAGAATAGGCGCAGTGACCATCTTTTGTTTCAGTGTGTCGAAGATCTGCTGGAATTCGTCTGTCCAACCAAACGAACAGTATTTTTTTAATAATCTCTCCATTGGCGCAGTAATCTAAGCATATCCTTTGATAAATTTCCTATAATAGCTAGTGTGTCCTAGCGTAGTGCGCAGTTGTTTGGCTGATGTAGGTGGTGGTAAATCAACTATAATTGCAATTTTGGATGGATCCACCAACAATCCTTGCTTGCATACAATATGACCTAATAATACTCCAAATGGTGAGAAGAAGATGCACTTCTTCAAATTCAAAGCAATTTGACACTGCCTGCATTTATCCAGCATTAGCCTTAGACATTCGATATGATTTTTCAACAAACTAAAAACAGTACAGTCATCAAAGTATGCTTCTAAACACATATGCAAAAATTCTTTGAATGCTTAAACCACCACCTTGGAAAATATGGTTGGGGCATTCTTCAGTCCAAATGGAATTACTGTGTATTGGTAGGATCCCCATTCTGTGGAAAACATAGACTTATGACAGTCCTCATTGGCGATGCGGATCTGATGGTATCCTGAAAACCCATCTGTAAAAGAGTGTACTTCTTGGCCTCCCACGTTATCTAGCACTTCGTCTATGAAAGGTGTAGGGAAGGGGTCATGTAGACAAGCATCATTCAGCTTCCTGAGATCTATGTAATTCCTAATCTCACATGTCTTCTTATCTTGCACTACCATGGGGTTGATCCACTCCGACTCTTCGACAGGTTCAATAATCCCTGCTTCCAGCATTTTGTCGAGCTCAATCTTCACTTTTTCCTTATATTTCGAGTTCAATCTGTAGGGTCTTTGCTTGACTGGATTCACGTTTGGTTTCAAAGGGATTCTCATTTCCCCCATAGGTCCTTTGATTCCCTTCATATCAATGAACTTGGTCGGGAACAAGTCCTGATACTCATGCAATAATTCTGTGATTTTGTCAATGGTAGCAGCGTCCTAGTAATCTTCGACATTGGAAAGATTATGTGTCTCCTCTGTCCCGATATTGACTTTCTTTATCTTTATCAATTGTCCAATGAATGGCAGTTCCACTCCTAGACCTTCCACATCTCTCTGAACTTATGTTTCTGCGATATTCACCTTCCTTGGATCATCATCTTCATCGGCATTGATGTTGTAGCATGTCTGCAGTTTCTGGAGAGGTGCAGTCCATTCATCCACTTCTTGCTCCAAGGGGATGCCAGATGCCTCCTCAAATACTTTCTGTCTCACCATCTGTAGTGATTGATTTATAGAAGGAAATTCACTGTCAAACAAAAAGGTGGTTATAAAATTCTAGATCATACCTTCCCATTCTGAAGTGACAAGGCGCAGCTCTGCTTGAAGGTACCAGTTAATCGAGGTGGTATCCAACGTATTGACGAATCTGTGTACCCATTGTTCTCTAGGAATGTCAATCCATGCCTCTTCACAACTTCGTACATGGTCCTTTGGGCAGCTTCGACCTGTGTACCGTGCTTCGCAACTTCCTTCTTATGCTGAGAACCGCGTTGTCATCAAAGTTCAGCATTGTTTCCAGTCTGTAATATTTCTTTTATGTGTCCCCCACCATCTTGTCGGTGTGGCTTTCATGGCCTCATCCATTGCCAATAGACTTTGTTGTCTTGGTACACTTGTCTTAAATTCTGATAAGAAGATTTCTAGAGAGTTTAGCCCATCAAATGTGGGTAGATTACTCACTATTGTGTCAATCCAACAAACTTCTCTGGTTAGCCTAGCACATCTTCTTGTAGATACTTTGTACATCTGGTTCTGCCAGTTCTCCAGTGCTTCTTCTGAATCGGATGAACATGCATTGTCACTTCACCAGCTCAAATTTCCGTCAGTTATAGGGTTGATATAATCCTGATGTTTGGCTGTTAATTTGTAGATTTTTTCCAATTCAAATGTGTGGTCTTCTTCCCTTATAGGTTTTGTGTATCATGGGCCTTCATTTGGATCTAAAGGTGAAACGACCCTAAGGCCATCTTTCTCAAATTTAATGTGTCTTTTCTTTAAATCAACAACAGTGGAATTGTAAAAGGCTCAATCAATTCCTAACAACGCAGGGTAAGGGAAGCTATCATCAACAATTTCAATTACCTCAAAATCTACAAAGGTTGTTACCCCATCGATGTCCACTCAGACATGCTCTAATCATCCAGATGGGTTGATAGCTTGTTGATTAGACATGTGAGGCCTGATAGGGGAATATATCAACTTGGGTTTTCCCATCAATACCCAAGTTTGCTTCGTCATGACATTGACTTCTGACCCTAAGTCAAGGACCACATAGTCTATCTCATAATCTCCTATCTGAGCATTCAAGTGTAGTTCTTTATTTGTCCTTCTCCTTCTTCCAATTTTGTGCACTACTCTATTAAGTAAGGGGTCTATTTTTCCTAGTTCATACTGCTTGATTAAATCTTGTAATTCTTATACAACGCCTTTATCTTGAATCAACTTAACAAAAGTGTGTAAGAATTCCATGAGTTTGCTTACCTCTTTCTCTTCTTTTGGTGATGCAGACGGATCAAATGCCTGAGGCATACCATATTCTTTGATTTTTGGTTGTCTCTTTGATGAATATCCTTGATCTCCTTTGAACTCTTTCCTTTCTTCCTCGAATATTTGCCTTTCTTTCTTAGCATCGAACATTGGGGTCTTTTATGTAGCTTTCCTAACTCCGTGGTCATTTACAGTCCTTCCTTGGGTTGCTCTGTCTTTTGCTATAGCAGTGCCTCCTCGAGTAATAACAACAACTCTAGGGTCTTCTCCACGATGTTCAGCATATATCAGTTGTACTTGTGGGTTCTGCTGGGGTCCTCGTTTTCCCTGAAGTTTAGCTAGTAGCACATGGCATTCTTCTATGACATGCTCGAAGGAGTTATAGTAACTACAAGTTGTGCAGGAATTATGACAATCCCTTGCTAGATGGCCTGGTTGTGCACAATTGTAACAGATTATTTTTCCTCGGCCTCAGCTCATACCTCGTCCTCATCCTCTGTAGCCACCACGAGGAGTGAAATTTCCTCTCCCCGGAGAGTTGTACTACGGAGTGTTTCCCTCTTGTTGTACTTCGCCTTGAATCTTGTATATGTCTCTCGACATTTAATGCATGAGATCATAAGATCTACAATCTCGATCATCATGCCCACTGATTTGCAGAATGTACAATACAAGTTTGTGGGTGTCTGGACATACTTCTGCATGTAGTAGCACTCACTTGGGCGTTTCCTATTTCTGCATACCTCGCACCATGGTAGGTTAACTTGCTTTAAGGGGCTCAGTGCTCCTGACTCCAAGTACTCATGAAATAAAGGGCAGTGTTCCTTATCATGGCCTTCAGATCTGCATTTTACACACCAGATATCTTCCCTTTTGTCTTTTCCCTTATCTTTCTTCATATCCTCGACCTGTAAAGACAAACTAGTTATATGGCTAATGCCTGAGCTAGATTCTCCCATCGGTGTTGATTCAAGCTCCATGGTGATCTCCAAAGCTTCTACCTGAGATGCAATCTTCTGCTGCATCAAAGAGATTCTTATGTGTGGTAACAACGCAACGATGAACCATTCTTTGTTATGTTCGTTGAGGATCTGGAAAGTTAATCAGCCTATCAGGGTCTTGAATCTCTGGTCGAACTCCCAAACAGGTTATGCTACATTTTGTTTAATTTATTTTAGTTATGCAATACATTGTGATTCCAACTTAGGTTTCTTAAACTCTGCAATCAGTGCATTCTTGATCTCAATCAGGGGCTTAGGCTGTGCCAATCCTTGGACCAGTTTCATATACCAGCTCAGCGCGCGGTCCCTTAGCATAGTGCTGAACTAGGTTCTCTTGATGACTTCATCGGTGATACTTTTAATATTCCATACGGCCTCGCATAGAAACCAATGTTGATCTGGATCTTTAGATCCATCCCCTCTAAATATAGGGAGTCTCATTTCATCTGCCATAAAGCTAACTAGGGTTCTTGTCTGAGTAGATGTTGGGCTACTGGTAACAGTACTCTGAAGACTCTAGTGGGTCTGACTATTCTGACTGCTAGGTATTGTTGAGACAACAGGAGGATTAATGTTACTTACTTCAGTAGTTCGCGCAGTTCCTGAGGTTTCTGGCTCGCTTTGGCGTAGTTTCTCAGCTTCCCCTTCTTCTGTTCTGGTGGGATCTGGATGCTCTTCATCGGTTAGATCTACCTCTTCTCCACTATAGAAACCTTCTTCGTCGTAGTTTTTCTTAAACAAATTCTCAAGGTGAACTCCATGGAATACTTTCCCACTACGCGTATGTCCTGCTTCTGTGTCATTGTCATTGTCCGAGATCTTGAACATTAGCCTTTTCAGGTCTGATCAATCTATTGTATCTTCAAGATGTGGTTTTCATGCAAGAGCATCTTGATTCTTAGCTTCAGGAAGTGAAAAAATCTTCCTCTGGGACCCTTGAAAAAGTATCTCTTTGCTTGACTATACGATTTTGTTCTGTCAACAGCAAACTCAGTGATATACCCTCTGATGGTACTATCAAACCAGTGATCTACTGCTCTGGATACAACGTTGTCAACTCTCTTGACCTTCTAGATCAATGTTGGTGTCCAAACCACAGGGGGTCTAGATCTGATTTCAAACTGTGTGTCAGCTAACCTAGTCAACCACTCGTGTAGCTCCTGATGTATTCCTCCAAAGAAGATCTCGTGAATGTCGGTGAAGATGTATCTTTGTAGCCAATCCTCAGTGCTTATTTTAGGGTTCTTGTTCTGGGCTTCAGCAAAGTCCTTCTCTTGATCCTCTACCCACTTTTGAATCTTCGTCTTTGATGGGAACCACCTTGACATTCCCTTAAAAATATTCTTGTCCCAACAACGGAACCATTTGTTGGCACAGGGGCAGACCCAGGGTTCAACGCTTAAGATCACACCAACTAAGCCCTAAATACTAGCCCTTTCGATAGCACCTGTGAAGCAGATGCAGTCTCACCCAAAGAAGCTATGAGGGGGTTGCAGGATAGATATGTCTACAACCAAGGGAATATCAATTGGTTCTTATTGCAACAACAACATAACATGCATCTATCATTAAACCAGCTAGATCTTTCCTTCACAGCTATAGATCTGATATAACACAACAATGCAAAAAATAATACAACAGTAACAGAGATCAAAGCATCAATCACACATCCACAACACAAGGTATACATGGTTCACCCTCTCTCTAGGGATACGTCCACATAACCATGCTTATGATTTATTAAGGAAAAGCATACAGTTCTTATCTGCACTCTCAATTAGCAGTTCTTCTTTCTTCTCTATCTTTCTCTACCCTTCTTGTGCACCTAGCTACAGGACTTGATCTTCGCACACAGCTGAAGATATTACAATACCAGAAGGCTCTCTCTCTTAGCACTTCTCTCCCCCAATATGATAATCTCTCACTCAATAATAGAGCTAGATCAACAACAATATCATACCAATACTCAATGACCAACCCGACCCAGGTCCTCTTGACTTTTATTTATACATTACAATACCTCACTGACAGACTTAGGCCAAAACCTAGGTGCCAAAACCCTAAATACAAAAACCCTAGGTGTCTAAAACCCTAGGTCAACTTGACCCTCTTTTTCCGGGCTTCGCCAGCCTGTCTTTCCTTCCTTCTCACGTGATGTTCCAAAGCATCCAACGGTGGATTTTCCCACTTTCTGAGTCGTCCTTGATCCCTCTCCCTTGTTGATATGTCTTCCTCGATCTCCTCATCCAACGACTTGCTTTTCCGCACTTCACTCCATCTTTTATGTTCTTTTGCTCGCTTCGACCCAGTGACAACCACTGTGTCTCCTGCGATGTTCACTTTTTCCCTTTTCTTCCTCGTTCTTCACTTCCTTCCATAACCCAGGGCCAACAGTTAAGCACATAGGCAGTGGTATGAGAATGCAATATATAAACTCTAAACTCCTTTAGGGTCTTGACCAATTCATATGCCTTCTTTTCCATGATATCATACTTCAATGGGGAATCCCTCAATGTTCTGTTATAGTATGCTATAGGTTTCTTGAAATTCTGCTCATCCTTCTCTAATAAAACACCAGCAATGGTGTGCTCTGAGATAAAAGAGAACAATATAAATTCTTTTTCAAAATAGGACTGGCCAGCACTGGGCCCTTGGTCAATGCCACTTTAATGTCTTCAAAGGATTTTCTAGCTTCAGGGGTCCACTTTATCTCACTTCTTTTATTGAGCATGTTAGTGATATGCTTTATGATTTCAGCCAGGTTAAGGATGAATCTTCTCAAAAAGTTTACTTTCCCCAGGAAACATTGCACTTCTTTTTTCTTATGGACATGCCAATTTTCAAGATCCCCTCAACTCTACTAAGATCTATCTTTATTCCCTCCTTTGAAATAATGTGACCAAGTAACTTCCCTTCTTCCATGCCAAAATTACACTTCTTTGGGTTCAATGAAATGCCAAACTTTCTACACTTTTGAAAATCCCTCCTTAGATGTTTAAGATGTCCTTCATAAAAAAATTCAATACACAGTGATATCATCTAAGTAAATAACAATAAATTTATCTTTCTCATCAGCAAAAGTTATATCCATAGCCCTTTGAAATGTTTCTCCTACATTCATGAGCCAAAAATGCATCTTGGCATACATGAAAGTGCCCCATGGTGTTGTAAATGTTGTATTTTCTTGTTCATCGGGGTGTACCATGATTTGATTGTACCTAGAGAAACCATCCAACATTGACATTTTTTAAGAACCCGCCACTTTCTGTAGAATGTGATCCATCTTAGGTAGTGGGTAGTTGTCCTTGAGAGACACCATGTTCAGATTTATGAAGTCTACACATAATCTGATTTGTCCACTCTTCTTTTTGACAGGCACCAGATTTTCCACCCATTTCAAAAACCTTAGAGACACTATGATCTTGGCTTCAAACATCTTCTTTATCTCTTTCTCAATCAAGGGCGATAGCAAAGGATTGATTCTTCTTAATTTATGTTTGAAAGGTTTATGATCTTATTTGATTGGAATCACATTTTGAATCACTTTGGTATCATAAACTTTCAGATCTTCATAACTCCAAGCAAAAACATCAGGGAATTCTTTCATTAAATTGACATATCTTTGCTTGATCTATGGGCTGAGTGTCTTGGACAGCTTAATGATCTTGGGATCTTCCTGAGTCCCAATGTTGCAATCTTCAACATCTCCATCATTTACAGTAATTTTAGGATTTCTTGCCACATCATTATTATCAAAGAGTTTATGCAATGGGACCAGGCCTTTGGGAAAGATGTTACTTTTTAGTTGCACTATATCTCTACCAGCAATTTGATTTTTGAAATAACCATCATTTGTGAAAACAACTGCATCTTCTTCTTCACCACAATATTGCTCATCAATATTTAAATTTTCAAATCCATCCTCCATTTTGAGTAAACTTTCTATTTGTTTATCATCTTAAAAAACCTGCCAGTACTTAATATTATTAGGCACTGTTGGTCTGTGCTTGACCTCAATTTAATATCCCATGTTAGGAAAGAGTAGAATTTTGAAAACTGAGGCTGAAGTAGCTAGAACATCAACAATCTGATTCTAACCCCTTGGAATTGATGAGAGACTATACTCTGAAAATTCTTCAAGAAGGTCAAGCACTATATTCCTATATGCTCTTAATCTGGGGTGCTTTGCTTGATATATTCCCTTCACCTGATTTATGATCAAATCAGAATCCCCATGAACAATTATCCTCCTAGCACCCATTTCTTTCAAAGTCTTCAATCCCAACACCAATGCCTCATATTTAGCCATGTTCTTTGTGCAATCAAAAGCACTTTTATAAGAATGCAGTTTTGTGGCCAATCTAGGGGGGTTAATGCATACACTAACTCCTGCTCCTTCTCTGTTGAGACTCCATCGAAGCTCATGTTCCACAACTAATTCTATGCACTGTCTTGTTGTTTTGAAACTTTCCCAGTCTGCTAATCAAATTGGTCTTTGGAAGCCATATCAATCTCTGGCCTTTTCTCTTCAAAACACAAATCATTGAAAGAAAATGGACGAACCCATCTCAGTCTCCACAGAGTAGATGGGATGGTTATTTGGATGGGCCTTGTTACTGACCATGTATTTGAGTAAAACCTCCATGTACAATCTCTTATCTTGACCAAAGATAGGGATAGTGGCATATGACATATCCATCTGTAGAGTTCCTTTCAACTTTGCATCCCATGACCTAGATAACAGCATGCCAAACTTGGCAAGGATATCAGCAACCACTCCATCCATGACCATATTCATTGTTGGAATTTGAGACAAATGTACCACCAGATCTTTGATTAGGCCTAAGCTCTTCACCTTCCTTGAATCAAAGGAGAAAAGATTTTTGAAAGGCCTTGTGATGTCCAGGCCCAATTTGTCCATGACCACCTTGGGAATCAAGTTATGGGAAGCTCATGAATCCAACATAGCATTGTGCACAGTCATATCATGGATCTTCAAACTGACATAAAAAGGGGGGACCTCATCAGCATCACTACTTTCCTCTACACGTGGACCAAACAAGATGGAAAGACGATCATCTTGTATGTTCAAAGTGTCAAAATTTTGTTCCATCTTCAGCATCTTGATGATCTGATTTCTATATTCATTGTTCTTTATCAACTCGTTGAATGGTACAGATATTTTAATCTTGGCCATCTCACTTTCAAAATTAAAGGAAGATTAGGTTTTCTCTACCTCTTTGATGATTTTCTCCTTTCTTGTTTCAGGTACTTTATTCTAGGGTTCTTCCTTCTTCTTTCCTTTCTCCACAACATCTTTTGCAATAGAGTCTTTTTTAGGCTGACTTGAAGAAGGTTTGTTATTCTGAACTTATTTGGTAAGATTTCTCTTTGGAGGATTTGCAGACACCTTTTTGTTTTGAAGATTATACTATTTATGGAACTGCATGATGGCATTTTGCAACCCTGTTTGGTAATCTTCTTTTTCCACTGACAACCTCTCATCATTTTCCTGCATGAATATTTCATTAGCATCCATGAACTGGTCATGTTCTTCTTTAGTCAAAAATACCTTTGTTTCATCACCATCACAACAATGCATATTGTCTTCAAAATTTTCATCATAATTCTCATTCACATAATTATTTTGAAAAGGAGTTCTTATTTGTTGATCACCCTAGTTCCTCTGATCTCTTTCTCTGATTTGTGGAACTGACGGTCTCATATGATTATTGGGTGGAACATAAACTTGTTCTCTAGTGTTAGGCTTATTATCTAAAGACATCCTCTCCATCAGTTTCTCCATGGTCTTCATCATCATTTCAAACCTCTCTTCTGATGACTATGAGGTTGAAGGTTGTGCCTTATCTTGAACCTTGTCCATGTCCCTATCAAAGTTAGATTTGATCTTTCCTGAAGACATTAGATTTACTTCAACTTCTATTGCATCGATCATCATATCATATAATGAAGTAGATCTTGTTTCCCTCAATAAAAAAACAAAATCACTTTCAAAGAAATCAGCATATCTAAGTTGAGCAACTCTAGGAGGGGGTTTTACTTCAATAGGAATTGAATTATAAACTTTGATAAATCTTGTTGAAAAATCTTGCATTGTTTCATCATGTGACCTTCTCATGTTGTTATACTGGGTTAAAAACTGAAGGGGTTTTTTCTTGTCACCCCACTTTGCAAGAAAGCTCATTTCAAAGGCTTCAAAATTTAGGATACTTGCTGATGGGAGAGATCTGAACCATTTTTTGACTTCTCCTGCAAGACTTTGTGCAAACAATCTCATTTTTGCATCCTCAAAATCTACTTCTTCCAAGTCTATAAAATCATTGAACCAATCTAGATGTTTTTGGGCTGACACATTGCCTTCAGCATCATACAACTTAATCCTCAGATTATACTCCTGGGGTAAATCATGTAACTAAGCA
>ML799251.1:114694-147712 GCA_009831015.1 Picea engelmannii
TCCTCCAAACAAGAGTTGCGCCTCACTTCCAAGAGCCAAAATACCAAGACAAAGACTAAAAGTAGATCTCTCACAAGAGAGTGAGTTATGTTATGTTTAAAATGAGAGGCAACGTCCTCTATTTATACCAATCAATGACCTTTAATTTTTTTTAAATAGGTCATTAAAACAGCCGACAAGGCTGACTAACAATTTTACATTGTTTTTACATTAATCTGCCTAAAATTTCATAATATGAGCCTAAAAGGGGATGTCAAGCCCTTCTGAGGGAGACATTGGCTCTTTTTGGGCAAGATCAGCATCCAGACAACCAAACGTTGACCCTTCTAGGGCTCCTCCAAGCTGCCACACGTGCCAAAAGACCTCAACACACTACCACATGCTCCAGGCAACGCCCATCTCTCTCAGGTGACGTCTTGTCCATCAAAGGCACACGTTCCATCTGCATTGGGTGATCCCCCCTAGGTCGGGCTCTGCCAAAGTGTCCTGGGTGGAACGTCCTTCTTCCTTCTCATGCAATGGCTCATCACAACGTTGTCCTATCTCTGCCATCCCAACAACCATCTGACGAGCACTTCATCCCCATGGAGGTCCGAGCTAATCATATCTCCATGTGTACCGGTCCACTGGTACCTGTTCGTCGGGTATGGTCCTGCACATCAAAAACTACGCCCTCCATGGGCTCATCATTCCTTGGGATCATAGCAATGTCAATCATGTCTCATCATTAAATTTATCAAATACATGCATGAAATCCCTAGCATATCATCTAAGAGCTCAAAGACATTACACATATCTACCATACAAAGTTGAAGAAACAAACTTGACAACCTATTGGGATAATATCCACAAGAAAAGGAAAGTTTCCACAGAGGATCATTCAAGCCATGTTCATGAGGTGATATGGTCTAGGGATGTCCAGTCACAGTAAGACTAGGGGTAGGTTTTGTATGTGGGTGCCTTTGTAGGAGGTGAGTTGTACCCGTCATGGATGCACTTTTTCCAAGCCCCTTTATTGCCTTTATTTTTCATTCATTGCTTTTCTTTCTTTTTTACTTCAAGGTCTTACCAGAGGACACTGCCTTGGCATGGTGACCAGAGCCGACAGTGTTACCCACTGGTATCTTCACAGAAATGATAAGGTTGGCTCGTGATAAGACCCCCTTTCCCTTGGCCATGCAACCAAAGGTCATTGCCCTGGCGTGGTGACCAGATAATGGCAATGTCATACTGCTGGATACCTATGAACATAATGGGTCGGCTCGTTATGAGACCTCCCATCCTCTTGGTTAGGTCTTGTTTTATTATTTTTTCTTAGGGTCCCTTTTGTTTCTTATCAAGAGGCCTTTTATTGTCTTCTTGGGGATCCCTAGGCGAAGCATCTCTAGGTTTTATTTCTTATGGATTTTATCTTTTACCAGCTTCTTTTACCCCCTAGGCATTTAGCCCCTTCTTCCCACAAGACAAAGTGTAACCCTAAAAGGTCATCCTAATGGCTGGACCAGGGGAATGGGATGGATTTATGGGAGATAAGATGTAAAGTGATAGAATGGTGGGAGTGGACGATGGCTCTGCAAATCTCCCCTGGTGGCTAACCAAAACCCATAAATACAAGCTTGCTAGGGCACCCCGTTAATCCCCCCAACAATGGTCAAGTGGATTAGTGTAAGATCCAAGCAGTTATCAAAAATGTAAGGAACCTGATGCATATATAAGAAGTTTATAATGATCAAACATGACACATACCATGATACCTTGGACCAATTACCTCATGGAGCAAGAGTCTCCTCTGATGCAAGTCCAAGCTGATGGTGATGGAAGCTGTTGTTGCTGACAGGACAAGTCTGGCAAAGAAGAATAAGGATGGGCCCTCCAGGGCCATGCTCAGGTCAATCCTTCTCTCGGTACTCCATGTCTAGGACATGTGGGCCTCGAGACATGATCTCCTAGTTATCCCTAGATATCGGGGATAACAGTCCACACTTATCCATGGGACCCTGATATATGGTTGTACATAAAGCATTGAGGACAATGATTTCATAAGGGGGATGGAATTTTAGGTAGCTAGAGAGGTAGTGGGGGGGCCCAGAGGGCCCATAGTGATAATAGTGGAGACCATTCAATGTAAGGTGGACTAGGTCCACTATATTATTAAATAAGGCCCACTATGGTAGTTATATATAATAAATGTAAGAAGACTTCTTATAAGGTTCTACTTCTAGAATATTCATCCTCTAGAATGTTCTTAGGTTATGGTAGCACTATATAAAGGGGTTCAAGCAATGTAATGAGACATGAAGAGAAATATTGTATTTGGAGTTGAAGCTCATTATGAGGAAGCTCCCTCGAAGAGGAAGTGAACAGGAGAGGATCTCTTCCATAATAGGATCCATTGTATGGTTTTTCCCTACCTCAAGGGTTTTCTATAATAAAAGTGTGGTTTCTTTTATATTGCTTTGTGGATCTATTATGTATTCATTATTTTTGGTGATTATATTTGCATATCTATTCAGGTACATAACGAATTTAGTTATGAACAGAGTTTGCTCAAATTTTGTATCAAAATCAAGGTCTTCAATGCTTATCACTCCATATTTGGGAAAGTATAGATATATGTCTAGACAAAACATTGGGCTTATTGGATTTTCTTTTCTTTTGTGTACAATCTTCTCAGGATCAGACATGGGGATCATTGCTTCTTGGTCTGGGTTTCTCCTGGTATGATTTCTCTTGGGAGCCAGGATTTCTAGCTCAAACTACTTTATGCTACTGGTCTGTTTGTAATGGAGTGGCCAGGTTAAATCTTGTCTCATCCAATAAGGTGTATGATTCACTGTCACCCTTGGGAATCAAATCTGAAGCTTTAAGTCGTTCTTTTACCATGGAAGATTTCACTTTCGATCCCCGACAATGGCGCCAGAATGTTAGCACTCTGTAAATTTGTTCGGCTGATAAAACAAATGACAGAGGTAACCTACAAACCAACTTTAGAGTTGGGTACTAGCCTGCTTAGCTCAGAGAGGGATCTCTCGTGCTACTTGGTGTTTCTTTGACAATCAATGGCTAGGTTTTGTTGTTTTGGGGTTTTTTTTATAAATTTGTTAGCAAGGAAGGGGAGGGACACTTAGGGCTATGGAGTCAAACTTATGAAAGTGAATGGACACACTGGCCTATCTGTAGAAATATCTGGAGGATAAAGGCTAAATGAGGCAATAATTCTGAGTTACAATTTGTAAATTTGCAAAGTGTAGGAAGAAAAATAAAACATATAACTGTATTAGAGCATTAAATAAATGAATTCTGAATTAGTTAGAAATAACTTAACACAGTTCAAATTGCTTCATCTGAGAGCATCACAAGATGAATTATGGGCCTTTGACTATCCAATTTAAACAGAAGACAGTGAAAATGAGATCAGAAATACATGAAATACATGCAAAGAGAGGAGACAAAACTCATATCACCACCATTAGAATATTTTCATTGAAACATCAAAGACTTCTGGATATGTATTCAATTCAGCATCAGAAATGACAATTGAGTTCTGAACAACTAAAATTGTGCCCTTGCACTTCTGCCAACATTAGTACATTTGGAACCCCTAATACTTATACAATTCGAGTTCCTTCGGTGTGCAATTGATTACAATAACTGAAATGAAATGTTTCATCTTCTAAAACTTATTACAATAATTACAAATGACAACTTTGGTATGAGAATCGATGACAATTATTAACAAGGAAAATGTTTTATGATCCAGCTGTCGATTCCTCTTATGCTTCAACCCCTTCCTTTGCCACTTGTTATGTCTGGTCTTCTGTCTGATATGCCACCTTGAGAGACACTTGAACATCATTTACTAGACCTTGGAAAACTGCACTTTGTTTTACCCAGTCGTACTATCTCCTTCCATTGCAAGTCATAAGGGATATAATAATCCATCATTTCTTTGATTAGGATCTCAAGGTCAATTCAGGAGGCATATGTCATGATTGGTAGTCCAATATTCATTGTTTTGAACTAATTAAAAATCTTGAAATCTGTAATCAAATGTTCAACGAGGGTTTCTCCTTTCAGGTTTTCCTCCAAGTTTTCAAATTTTGAGTGATCCATTCTGCACTAAGTGAGGTGAGAGTTGTATTCTTCTTGATCATATAATTTTCCTTTGCCATCCCAAAATGGTGGGAGGCCTTTAATGAACAATTCTTTGAACAGATCCTTGAAATATTTCACACTTTGCTCCATCTGTATGGCCTTAGTTTGGACTGATTTTAGCAGGTTATGTTTGGAAATAACCCTCCTGGACCAAATGATCAATTAGTTCTATATTTGACCCCAAAGGTCTGAAGTTCTGCAATAGGGATGGAGTTGAGCATGTTTATGACATTTTGGGCCCACTCTGATGGTTTCTTTGTTAAGGTCTCATTCACAACAGTGCACCTACTTCTGGTTGTGATGGTCATGCTGTCTTTATCATTGATGAAGTTTAAATACACTCTAAACTTGGCAACCTCAGCAGTTATATAATCCCAGATGGTGTGTTTGGATCCCTGCAGGAGTCCTTTGCCTCTTAATATTATTTTCAGCTTGTCTATCCTCTCCTGAAAGGCTTGATTCTCCTTTTGAAATTGATTCATTATTTCATCCTTTGTTTTCATTTCTTTCTTCAATTTCTCTATGTCTCCCTTTAACCCCTTGATTTCTCCTACCTTCAAGCTAAATTTTGACATATCCTGGACAAGTCCCTCAATGCTTGGCCCAGCTTCTGCAGCAGGAGGTACAACTACAGCTCTTTTCAACAATTATGTCTATCCTTGTGACCAATTCACCTTTTCTTGTTCTATCTGCAACACCTTAGCTTTGTAATCCAATGCCTCTTGTCGAAATGCTTATTTTTCCTATTCTAGAGCAACGATTTATTTTTCCTATTCTTGTCTTCTCTTGGATATGATCTGATGTGGATCATATCTTCTTCTGTGTAGCTGTGCAAAACCAAACTCTTTGAGTTTTGCTTTGATATGAGATAAACATGATCTAGTTCGTACAATGAAGGGTCCAATGATAAAAGGGAATTTGAGGTTTGAGGCTTTGTGCAATTTCAAGAAATGTTCTATCTCTAATATGATTCTTTGCCTAATGAACTCAAGGGAAAAGAATTTGGGGTTCAGAAAAATAGGTAGAAGATAGAGGGATTCATGACAACCATAAATCCATACCATTGTTGAATGCATGAACAGTACCCAGTCCCCCACTCTGTTTTTTTGGATTTGGTTGTAAATAGCTCCTCATGTCATCCAGGACTCTTGGTAAGCTGGTGTTGAAAATCAAAATGTAAACCCTGGACATGACTTTGTTGATGAAGATGAGAAATGTGATCCTCTTACATTTAGTTGATATGAATGTTGCTTCAGGAAATTCTCTCTTATTTATTTCCAGGAAAATCTTCAGCAAGTATGTGTAATATCTTAAATGTCTTAGAGAGATAAAACTCACTAGTTGTTTATGGATATTATTAGCTATGAACTGATCAAAACTGACACAGACTGACGGACTAGAATTTGACTGAAAGAATTCCAACAGGAAGCCCAACATGACCTTAACCACATGTTTGTCATTTTCTAGACCTAAAATTTGACTCAGCAGGGAACAGACCCATTGGACCTCAATAACCATTATACTCACATTCATTGGCAAAGACAGACTTTCTGAAAGATTCTCTGGTTTGACAATTGTCTGTAAAAATATATCTTTGACTTCTGACGGACACTCCCTGTAGACCCTAATTAGATTTTCTTCCCCGAAAGGTTCATACATTGCGGAGAAAGACTCTGGTATGTTGAGGGCACCTCGAATTGATAGACTCTCTACCCTACACAGGACCTTGGACCCCTGTTTATTTAAGATGACTTTCTCTTCCTGTGAACACTGCTCTGCGCACCAACCTATGAATTCGGGAAAAGGGAAAGTGACTTTGACAACATAAGGGACTATAGTGGCTTGAACTACTTCAAGGAATGGTATCTTCTTCCCTAGATTATCGAACATATTACTTTTGGACATAGAGATGGGTGAAATGGTGATTTCAGTGTCGAACACGTCTGAATATTGGTCAATTAGGGCTACTTCATTTGACATAGGGTATTTCTCTGTCATTGAAGTTATGATAGGGTCCATGGTGGTGATGAAAAATACTTGGAAATGAGCGAAAATGGTGTGAGCTTGGCTTACTGTTGAGCTTCAGTTGAATGGGGGTGGTCGCACCAACTTTCAAACATTCCATTATTTTGAAAAATAATAAAATAAATGATAGGTGCCATTTATATACTTTTCCAATTTCGGGGTGTGAGGAAGTGGTTTGGGGAAACCCGCTTCTCGCCCTAAAATGCACCCAGTGGCGCCACATGGTCCCGACCGAAAACCATGGTTTATTTTTCATCCCGCTTTCAGGATCCTCCCTGCAAATCCTTCCCCCAAAATGATCCCCGACCGTCGATCTGGAGAGCTCGCGATCTGCAACGTATCGAGCCCCATTAACTCTTTGATCCCATCATATTTAGCCTCCTCCTGCTAGATTTAGTCCATCCTTTGATTTATCAGACCTCCAACCAATTTAGCACCTCACTAAGTCTTGAAATCTCGATTTCACACAAAAAAAATTGATGGTGATAACAAACACTACACCCAAATTGTTTGGGTGCTTATCTCGAACTTATTATCATTTAACATCACTCATGTTAAAAGGGAACTAAATTCAATGGCTGACAGGTTAGCTATTTTTGTAGCCTCTCCTACTCGACAACTTCTTCCACAAAGACCTAATTAAACTTTTCAATATTTATATCGTCCTCATATCCTTGACAATGTAGAGTCATGGCAAGTCTTCCCTAGTGATGAAAGCATATGTGTTTTCATACAAAATGAACCATATAAGCCCAAGGAGATTATATCCATGGAAAACAACAAAATTCTGAAGGGCTTGACTCCTCTAGAAAGTTCATTTTCATCGAGTGATGCAGGCAACAAAGAAAAGAATAAAGAAGAGGACTCAAAAAGGAAAGTGGGTGAAACCATTTCTTTGAACATTGTAACACCTAATTCTCCAAAGAATGTTAAGATAGGTGCCCAATGTATTGATGAAGAAAAGTTGAAATTCATTGAGTTACTTTGTGAATTTCAAGATGTTTTTGCTTGATCTTATGAGGATCTTCGTGATTTTGATCATGCTCTTATACAACATGACATTCCTATCAAGGAATGCGTAAAACCGGTTAGGCAAAAACAAAGACCCATTAACCCCGCACTGGAAGCAACTATTAGGAAGGAGTTGGAAAGACTTTTGAAGGTAGGGATAATTTTCCCTGTTAAGTATTCTGAGTGGATTTCCAATTTGGTTCTCGTTCAGAAAAAAAAAATGGGTTATATTCGACTGTGCGTTGATTTTGAGAATCAACGAGTTGTAGCCTCCTTCTAGTTGGAGCCATAGAATTTAGGGAGTTGTAGCTTCCTTTAGGTTGGAGTCTGTAAATAGGGGGTCGTAGCCTCCTTCTAATTGCAACTGGAGAATTGGGAAATTGGTTCTTCCAATGAATGGATTGATAGGAATAACCAAATGGATAAAATCCAAAGTGGTCCCCTTATGGTGAAATCCCTCACGGGAATACGCTCTTGGATAAAGTTCTCAAAGTGGTCCCCTTATGGCGAAAGCCCTCATGGGAAGACACTTTGTGAATTCCAAATGGTTAGGTAGCCCAATAGTGTGGTTAGGGAACCCAAGTTTTATTAAGGAATAATGTAATTAATATTAGTCAAATTGTAGGAGAAACTATTCCATATGGATAGTATATGTCATGCCATTTTCATTGATATGTGGAATGTCACATAAATCCTCACAGTTAGAGAGTTATGGCCATGTGAAGTTGGAGAACCCTCGTGAGTTATCTAGAAGCCTCTAGAAGGTCAAAGAAGTGAAATTATTTTAGAAGCCCCTAGAATAAGTTGACTAGTCAAAGTGGTTAGTCATGGGTTAAGTGGTTGTTTTTAACACTGAGTAAATTGTTGGGCTGAAAAGAAATCTACAAAGGTAACCTACAAACCAACTTTAAGACTGGAAACTAGCCTTTCCAATATAGAGAGGGCTCTCTCTGAGACTTGATCTCTGATAGATGGTTTTCTTTTGTTCATCTCTAGATTTTAAAATTCAAGGTAGATTTTTAATAGGTCTGTTGAAAAAAGATAGTGTTTCTAGGGCTATGGAGTCAACCCCTGAAAACAAAGAAACAATGCTTGGTGGGTAGAATTCCTCAGAGGAATAAAGGCTAAACAAGGTGATGAACTTCAGTATTTAATTTGATTATGTAGGGTGAAAGAAGAAAATAAACACATAACAAAATCAAAGCACCGCAGTGGATGAATTTGGATATTAGCTTAGAAGACAGACAAAATTTAAATTGGTTCAGTCTAGAGAACCACTTAGATGAATTCTGGACTTTAAAAATTACCAATTTAAACAAAAGAGAAGTGCACGTGAATATGAATACACGGGAAATACATACAAAGAGAGGTACAAACTTCGGAGCATCACCATTAGAATCTTTTCTTAAGGAATTCGAGACTTCTACATTTGTATTTCTTCAGATTCGGGAAATTACATAGAGGATCAAAATATCTATATTTTTTCTCACGCAGCCCATGTTTACATCAAAATAGTCCCTATATATAGAGAGAAAAGCTATACTAAGCTACTAGGAATCAAACTACTATCTCCTAAAGTTGTGGATCTGGTTGTTTTCAAAAAGAATAACAACCTTTACAAAAATTCTCAAAAATAGGAAAGTCAATCTAGCAATCACAAACTATCTAGGATGTTGTTTACAATCATAAAATATTTAGGAAAATCACAACCATACGGTTGTGATGGAATATTATGTGTGTTGGTGGACAACATTGTCACCGTTGCACAGTAGATTTTAGCTCTTGTTGTGCAACTGTTGGTTGTGAAATCTGCGCAGTGATCTCCTGCGGCGAATCTTCATGCAGAGGTTGCGCACACAAATCCATTTGGTTGCAGAGAGTGGGATCATCCAATTTGTCTGTAGCTTCTTTGTTCAAAGTCACATGTAGTTGTAAGGCCCTATTTGTCCTTCTCAATGACTAGATTTGTCTTTTCAAATTCTTCATCTGTCTCAACAAAGCCCCATTTCTTTTCAATTTCAATTGACCATCGAAGAGAGTTGCACATGCATTATCAATAGCTAGTTTGCACTCTTTGAAATGCTCCATGATTCTTTCCTCTAACATACTCTTTTCTTCCCTAAGCTCAATGATTACATCTTGGGCCTCTCTAAGTTATTTTTTAAGCCAATTTATATTATTTTCTCTTGTTGTTGGCGAGGTAGGGCATAACTGACATGCTTGAATCTACGATGTTGGTGTTTCAATAAAATTTTCTTCCAGCTGCCTTCTCAATTCTTTGTTTTCTTGATAACATTGGGCTATGACATGTTGAGCTTGCTTTAGTTGTTGTTTCATTTCCTAGGTATTTTCATTTTCCTCACCTAACTCCACCTGTTTTTCATCAATTCCCTTGTTTGCACATTCAACAAGATCTAGTTGAACTGTGTGTATGGGAAAGATCTTGGCAGAGGACTTGGTGCACGGTTTACTAGGAGCTTCAATATCCTCAGTTTTATCAGTCAATCTTGACCTGCTTCTCTTCTAGGATGTTCGTTGACTGAATGATGAGTCTTCTATTTCTTTCCCTTTTCTTCTTTTAGTGACATCTTACTTTCTTGCTTCTAAACTATGAAGTGTTGTTTCCTCCATAGATAGAGGAATGTCTCTTTTAGGATCTCTGGGAATGTTAGCAGAAATCAGAAAATATTTCCAATCCTTGTTCAAATGTCTCAATTCTTCAACCACTAACATATTAATTAATGAAAAATGGAATAAGTTGTTCCCTGGATGATGAGCTTTGTTCTGGACACTATCTACCATCTTTCCTGGGCTTCGACACAAGTAAAAAATAAGGTTTAAGGGATTTTTCCCTATGAAATGCATCAATAACCTGATGTGGTATTGATGCACCTAGTTGAATATGTTGGAGTTACTTCACACACACCTAGGATTTCTTTTTCCTAATGTTTTTATTTGTTTATTAGTCATTATCCAGTCCTCTATATTTCAGGAGAGAATATTCCACCTGGAGAATATTCTCTTTCAGTTCACACTTCGGTTTGACTAGTTGAGTTGAGTTTAGATGTTGCATTGGGATCATCACCATGAAACATTGGGATCATCACCATGCTAATTCGACCTTACCTTGGTATCATCACCAAAGTGTCACATTAGCCTTTATTCCTTCAGTTAACTCCTCAATACTTTATGTTCAGTCAGTTAATTGAAGACTAGTTGACTAGTTAACTCAACTAGGTGGCAGTTCACTCCCGTAACTGCCTGAGACACTAGAATAGGTGGAAATTCACTCTCGTAATTGTTGTTGTGTGTCCATATCACTCTAGACCACCACTATGGCGACTTGGTTCACCTCAATTCGAACTCATTGAGTTATACAGAGTATATAATGTGTAAATTATTCATTATTCATAATGGTTAATGAGAATTCTTTCCATTCTTTCTCTCCTTCTTCTTCTTTTCCAATTCTCTCTGCAAATGTGTGTATCATTGTTTAGCTAGATCTATTTTGTGCAGGTCAAGACAGTTACATGGTATCAAAGCCAACGGAGTTCTAAGCAAAGCTACACCAAAAAAAAATTGCAGGTACCGAAGATTGAAGACAGCGGAAAGATGGAATTCCAAAAAGAATTCATTCTTACACCTTACAACTATTTTGCATGGAAGGAGAAAATAGCCATACATCTCCGATCCAAAGGGTTGTATAGGTTAACCATGAATACAGATACAGAACTGACATCAGCCATAGAAAAATCCAAGTACTTAAATCGCATGGATGAGGCACTCGGAACAATTTACAGTCTTATTTCTCCTTATCTCCTTTTTCATATATCTTCATGTAAGACTCCCAATGAAGCATGGACCATCTTGGAAGGGCTCTCTGTAAAATAGGATGAGATGAGGGGACACATGTTGGAGGTGGAGCTTCTCACATTGGATCCAAAAATCTTCGATAATATCCAAGATTTCTTTACAAAATTCAAGGATTTACTGTCACAACTCAAAGCTTGCAGGGTTGATAAATTAAAGGAGGAGAAACAAATGGTTCTCACCATTCTCTCCAAGATTGGACCTGAATTCTCTGTATTCATATCCACATTCCATACTGTCAGATTCACCTTTGGATCCACCTGGAAGATGCCTTCTCTTGAGGACTTTATCGAATCCCTGACACAAGAGCAAACCAAGCTCATCAACATGGGCGCAATCAAAGGCCCAAGGGAACATGAACTCACTGTGCATTATGGCAGCCACAAATATCATAAATATAAAGATAACGATAAGAGGAAATCTCATGCACATACGAAGAAGGAAGGGTACACAAAACCGTTCACCGATGCCTCCGGATCCAAAGGAGAAAAGGGAAGAAAAGGAGAGAAATGCACATACTGTCACAAAGGATTCCATTCGGAATCTGCATGCATGGAAAAACAAATAGATTTGATGTCTCAGATACTTCAGCAAAAAAACCTTGGAGATCGCATCCCCGAGGGTGCAAAGAAGAAGAAGCCAGAATATCTGAATTCCAAGAAAGGCAATTCTAGCCATGCCTTGATTGCAATCAACTCCTCTCCCGATGCTTGGATCATAGATTCAGGAGCATCACATCACATGGTTGCCTCAGAAGCAGTCTATTCTTCTTTGGATGCATGCAAAGGTCCTCCTATTCTGATGGGGGACAACTCTTCTATCGAAGTCACCTACAAATGAAGGATTGAACTCACCAATGGAAGCTTCGAGAATGTGTTGCATGTTCCCAAGCTTTCTGACAACCTTCTCTCTATGTATCAAATGAAGAATTCCGGCACCGGAAAGAGAGTCATATTCACACCAAATTTCGTGGACATCTACAACATGCAAAGCAACTCCAAGGTTGCTACCGGTGAGGTAAATCATCAGTCTAGATTGTATACATTTTCTGAATTCATTGAACCTGATTCTGCTTTACTACTTACTCATGCTAATGAAAGTAGTAGGATATGGCACGAAAGGTTTGGACATTTGAATTTCAGATACATGCAATAGCTTAGCAAGCACAGATTAGTTGATGGTCTACCAGACATCCATTTCTCCAAGGGAGTATGTGAGGGATGTGTTCTCAGAAAACACCCTCAAGAGAAATTCAACAAAGGAAAGTCTCAGCGAGCTTTCGCACCTTTAGATATGATCCATAGTGACCTCATGGGTCCTTTTCCACATCCATCGATCAGAAAAGTGAGGTTTGTTCTCATTTTTGTTTATGATTTCTCACATTTTACTTGGATCTACTTTCTTAGGCAAAAATATGAGGTCTTTCAACACCTCAAAGATTTCAAAGCTTTGGTTGAGACATAGTCCAGAAAGAAGATCAAAGTCCTCCAAACTGATAATGGGGGAGAGTATGTGAATCATGAGATTCATAATCTTTGCCATGAGGCAGGGATTTAGTTGCAACATACAGTTCCCTACACTCCACAGCAAAACGAAGTAGCCGAGCGGAAAAGCAGATCTCTAAAGGAGATGGCATATTGCATGTTGCATGCAAAGTCACTACCACAGAGACTATGGGTCGAAGCACTTAACTGTGCAACATACATCCAAAACAGATCTCCTCATAGATCTGTCAAGGATAAGACCCCCTACGAGGCTTGGAGTGGCCTCAAACCAGAAGTGGCCCACTTTTGCATTTTTTGTTCACGTGCATGGGCCCAAATTCCCTCTGAAAAGAGGAAGGCACTTGATCCACAGAGCACTGAGTGCAATTTTGTTGGATACCCCGACGGTGTGAAGGGATATCATCTTATTGATATTTCCTCAGACAGAATCATCATTGAGCGTAGTGTCCAATTCAAGGAAAGTGTCTTGCATGTACCTCAACATTCGCATGCATACACCTTCACTCTTCCACCTATCCGAGATGATGAGCATGAACATGCTGACTCTTCTTCATATGAGAGTTCTGATTCAGAGGACTCAGATGATTCAGATTCAGAGTCAGTACAGTCAAATGTAGAGTCAGAGCATCCAGATGCAGTTGCAGAGCCAGAGAAGAGGCCCAAGTGGGCACAGACTACTCTTCAGGATGTAGGGGATCTCGTTGGTGTTCAACCGATACTAGGAGGACTCGATATGACTTTGAGGATCCTCCTATTGCACTCACTGCCACTGAACCATTGCCTTCTAGGCATCTTTTCTTGGTTCAGTCTTCATATCCATAGTCTTATGGTGAGGTTGCTGGAAATCCCTTTTGGGAATCCGCCATGCAGGAGGAGTACAACTCCCTCCTCGAGAACCAGACTTGGGATCTGGTTCCCCTTCCTTCTGGGAGGAAAATTTCCAGATGCAGATGGGTCTATAGGACCAAGAGCACAACAGATGGACAGATCAGCAGATACAAAGCCAGGCTTGTCGCCAAAGGCTTTCAGCAGGTTCATGGTATTGACTATGATGAGACCTTCGCTCCAGTAGCGAAGATGGATTCTATTCGATTGGCCCTTGCCATTGCGGCAACCAAGGGATGGGAAGTCCATCAGATGGACGTGAAGAATGCATTTCTTCACGGTGATATCTCTAAGGAGATCTACATGGAGAAACCCCAAGGATTTATGAAGGACTCATCTTTGGTTTGTCGATTGAAGAAGTCACCTTATGGCCTCAAGCAGGCTCTGAGGGCATGGTATGCCAAGATGGACTCCTACCTGTTGTCACATAACTTTGTACGTTGTAAATCAGACCTGAATGTATACATGCTCAGGACGGCTGATTCACTTCTACTTTTAGTTTTGTATGTCGATGATTTGTTGATCACTGATTACTCGACTTCAGCGATAGCTGCAGTCAAGAGGATTCTTCATGATAGGTTTTTGATGACAGACATGGGTCCACTACATGTTGGCAGCCAATTCACATTTTTCCATTGTCTTATAAGCTGCCTACACCAGTGTTTTGCAAACATCAATTTTTCGTCGCATTTTTAAATAGACGACATTTTTATTCTTTGCGACATTTGCACATTTACCTTCGTTTTGTTTTCATGACTGTAAGCATGAAAACTCAATCTTTTGAAGTTGCATTTTGATCATTATCTGAACTGTCATTATATCTTTTTTCGATATGCCTATTGCGCTCACTTTTTATTTATCATTATACAGCTGGTGAGATCATTTGATCGGTACTCATGCTTCGATTGATTGTGTAATTTGTTTTGATTAAGTAATGCATTGGTATTTGGATTGGCTTTTTATTTGACCTACTTGACCTTTAGTTTCATAAGATATATGGGTATTATGTTTAAGTCTTTCATACATATCTTGTTAATATAATCCCTATGTTAAGGTTTTCATAACTATTGGTTGGTTGATTATATGAATACCCATTGGCACGTTGGTTAATATTTGATTTTGGTTTTAATTGGAATGATTTATGGCTTAAAACTTTGGCACAATGTTGATTGTGCATTGGTTTATACACTTGCCATTTGATTTATTAGTCGTCCAAGTGATATGATTGTTGAACTATGCTATAATGGGTTGAATTACTATGTAAATCGGCGGTTGTACTTCGGCAATTACTATTTTGCATGGCAGAGATAAGCTCCACCACCTTTGCATGCTGGCATTTATGCCTATCCCTTTTTCCTGTTCACTTATGTTAGCTCGGGTAGCTCTACTCCTGTGTGTGTTATGATCCAAACCCTCATCTTACCATGTGCTCGGCTCCATGGCACCATTCATGCGAATCGAGCCAAACGGCAACCAAGCCTTGTTAATGTTTGATAATGCTCAGAAAGATTTGGAGGACAACGGATGGCTCACCTCCGTGCAACGATTTGAGGGCTTTAATCTCTGTGTAGCACAATAGTTTGCCATGACTTTCGATGGTTGTAGAGCCAAGGTGGGCGATATACACATTGAGATCGATGAGAATTTTATCAGCTCTGCTACGGGGTTACCTGCCTTGGGACAGCGTTGGTTTAAGAATTGTAAGGTCGAGGAGGTTCCATGGACACTGTTGTTTCTCTCGCGCAAAGTCACCTCATGTGACAGAGGTATGCCCATATCTATGCTCAAACCACTATGGCATGTCCTATTAATGCTCGTCAAGTAGTTCGTGACCTGTGAAGGTCGATACGGGCTCATGTTTCTCTACCACCTGCGTTTGCTGATGATTTTTATAGGGTATCCTTTAAACATGCCTTTCTACTTTCAACGCAGCTTATATAAAATGTTAAAAAGATTTAAAAGGCAGAAGGTTGACAGTAGCCTGTTTCATCATGGGCTTATTAAGCTTATCGTTGTTTATCATTTGAGTTTGCATGGTGATAGCTGGAGAGCTTTCCTCGCTTGTAATGGTTTTGAGGATTTAGACCCTGTCCCGGTTGACAAGCCAGTGGTAATTGAAACCAAGGCCGAGCCGCCTGTACCCTGACATGTCCTACTGCCTAAACCCTCGACCGACCCTAAGGTTGACTTACCAAACATTGGAACTGACAAATCCGAGCCTACAAAGAAACCTATGAGCAAAAATCCCAAGGCAAACCCTACTACTAATGCCAAAGGAAAAAGGAATGCTTGTCTCATTTCAAGAATGGCTAGAAACAAGCCTAAACCCTCTGCTGAGTGAGACCCTGTTGTCCTTAGTGAGGATTCGGATTCCGACGTGGAACTATTCTTAGCCAGCGAGTACCCTTACTCACAGGGTTTATGCCCCGAACCACCTTACGATTTCGTAACAAATATTCCCCCCTACCTAAGAAACGACCCTAGCTACCCTGGTATTAAGTTTCCTAACGAAACCCTCAGCCACATGTCCAAACCCTCGCCTACTCTTTCAAACCCCACACAGTCTTGATGTGACCAATGCGATTTATGGTTGGAACGTTATTACATTGATGTTCCCATACTCCAATCAAAAATCCAATCACTGGAAAGTCGAATTGAGGTATTGACCAGCCAACGAGACCAACTCCAAGTAGCTGATAAGAAAGAGAAGACAACAGGCTCGATCCTTTTCAAAAACATTGAATCGGCTACGACAGTTATCAACTCCAAATTGGCATGATCAAGTCGTCTCGTCACTGTACAGGTATGGATTTTAATATTGTTTTAGCTGTGTGAGTGGATAGATTGATGTAATGGTTTGAATTTTATTTTTGAATAGCTCTACTTACATTTTGAAATGGCTCTGTTATAAGGTGTGTATCCTGTACATTGTTTCGTTTGCTAAAAATAAAAAGAAATTTCGATTTGGTATATGATTTGATTATTCCCAGTATAGCCATCGATAGATTTTGATTGGATTTGAATGGTTTTCGTTTGGATTTGATTGATTGGTTTGCCTGATTGAGTTAACGAAATTATTGGTTCACTTTTAGTTCATTCCGAACAGGAAGTTTTTCACGATCAATTTAGAATGTGATTCGATTGGATTTGATTTCGTTATGATCCATATGTTGTGGTTGGTAAACGATTTTATTGAGTTTGGTTGTTACGATATGTTGTGTCATGTAATCTTCTTAGAACAGGAATGCAGCTCTGTTCGGTTTCAATTCAAAAGGAACAACTCTGTTTTTATAAAAACAATATGCTCATTTAAGTCTGTGCAAGTGCGCCCGAATCATGGAATGGATTCGATTCATGGAAACTATGCTAAAATCCAGCCGATTGATTCACTTGATTGGATTGTTGTTAGTTCGATTATTTGATGGGTTGGATTCCGATTGTAATTGCTGCTCTGTTCGATTTAAAATTTGTAAAACGAATTGGTCAAACCCGGTTATAATTCATTTGATTGGAACGATTTTCATTAAAGTCAATCGATCTTGTTTTCCCACTGTGCAATAACAAACGACCGGATATCTATTACGAACTCTGTTACTAATTGATTGATCTCATTACGATTTCGTTTGCAGACAGTTACGCGCCAGTTTTGGTTTAATTCGCTTATGGTATAAATCGGTTGCTATGTCGTTATAGCTGTAACGATTGGCAAATGATTTTGTTTGAATTCGGTCGTATCTCCCGCTTAACCATTACCTACGATTTGTTTGATTATATCGGTTTCAATTGAATATCAAACGATTTTACAACTGTTGGATTCGATTGGTTGTGAAACGATTATAGTGCAGTTCCATATGATTTTGTCACCCGACTTTGTGATAACAAACAAAACAGAGTATGCCTATCTCTGTAGTCACTTAATTGATTTGGATCCTGTTTGATTTAGAATGGCATAACAAACTCAAATTAAATGATTCATTTTCAAATGGCAATTGGATGTCAATTTAATGGAATTCTTTAAAAGATTTTCAATTAATTTCAATGTTGATTCTGTGTCTTATTTAGACAGGCTACAGAATCAGAGGATTATGTAGCTAGGTCTATAGATTTAGATTTTTATTATTTTCTTTAACAAATATCATTCTAACTTGTTCATTTTTGGTCCTTTTCAGGTGAATTCAAATTGCATGGGATTTGATGGACAGTTTAGAGGATATTTGTGTTTCTAGTTTTATTGAAGTTTCCTAGTCTAGTTGAACTTGGGAAATCTTCCCAGATTTTATGTAAACAGTTTTGTAACTTCCACAGGGAGGTTTTACCCTGTGGAAAAAATTATAAATACTTATTATTTTTGTAATAAGGATCATCCTTGCTTGTGGGAGAACCAGGATTATGGATATCTAATACAAACTGAGACATAAGTTGATGTTCTGCTATAGCTTTCGCTTTCATAATATCAATCTTTTGTTTCATGTTTATGCTTATCAATTTGCATTTGATTAGTGACTACATTAGCTATCATTGTCTTTTGCAGAATGATATGATTGAATTAATGTTTCATCCATGCCTGATTTATTTCACTAATTTAAAAATACAGCAATTACTTGGTTCATTTTTTGAAATACAGATTTCTCTTCTTCATCAATTGAATTATTTTGTATAAGTCTTTGCATATGAGTTTATCTAATTGTAGAGATTTATAAATTATAATATTGTTGTTGTTTTTATGTCTTGTTTTTCCTGTAAACAAACTCGAAGAGCACTGCATCCTATCGTTTACGAGAAGCTTCTGGATTATTCAGTGTGGGTTTCCTCCCTCCGATCAGCTTCGAAGATTATCATACACAGGACAAATCTGGAGCATTTCCAGGTCAGTTTGTCATTTATTTGTTTAGTATAATATTAGTAGTTTAGTTAGTTATATGTTTTAGTTTAGATTAGTAATTAGAATTCGTGTATTAGTAGTTTAGTTTAGTTAGTTTATGTTTTGTTTCTTGTTTATAAAAATACAAAATCAACAAAAAATGTCTTTTACTGTCTTAGGGTAGAACATAAATGAGTTTTTCGGGTTTTATTTAAATCCGTAAATTCTAGATATTGTACATTTTGTGAATAAGTTATATTTCAGTTAGTAGTTAGATAGTTAATTAGTAGTTAGTATAGTAGTAGTTAGTAGATTGTATTTATAGAATAGTTAGATTAGTTTAGTTTGTTTAATAGTTAGTTTTAGTTAGATTAGTTAGTTTGTTTGTTTTATTTGTTTTTAGTTAGATTAGTTAGTTTAGATTTGTTTTCTTTTGTTTTCTTAGGACCTTAGATCAGCTAACGGAGCCGCTAAACCCGTCAGGGTGGTTCATCCCAAACGGCTTGGGTTATTAGACAACCCCAGACCGGTTCCACTCTCTCAGTTGACGGACTGTCAATTTCGCCCATCAACACTACACTTCTTCCTTGGACTTGAGATCAGTCAGGATGCATCAAGCATCAAACTTCCTCAATCCAAGTATGCACGAGATCTCCTTGAGAGATTTCACATGACAGACTGCAAGCCTGCTCCGACTCCTTTCCTATCAGGATTCAAACTTGAGGATGGTGGGGAGACTCCACTGGTTGACATCACACCATACAGACAGCTAGTGGGGAGCTTGTTGTATCTCACACACTCCAGACCAGACCTCTCATATGTAGTTGGCGCAGTTTCCAGGTTCATGCAGGAGCCACATGAGCTACATTGGAAAGCTACAAAGCGTATCCTTCGATACGTACAGGGCACCATCACCTTTGGGATTCATTATGCATCAGACTCTTCATTAGATCTCATTGGGTTTACTGATTCCGATTGGGTTGGTGATAGCATTGATCGCAAGTCCACATATGGTTACTCACTCAGTCTTGGTTCTGGGCCTATCTGTTGGTCGAGCAAGAAGAAAGCTGCCATTTCTCTATCTTCAGTCAAGGTAGAGTACAGAGGGGTAGTTAACATAACAATTCAGGCTATGTGGCTACAACATTTTCTCACTGAGTTGGGCATTCAGTTTCATCCGTCGATCGTCATCTGGTGTGACAACCAGAGCACTCTGAAGTTCTGCAGAGATCCAGTTCAGAGGTAGCGGACGAAGCACATCGAGATCCACATGCACTACATCTGGGACTTAGTAAATGAGGGGATCATCGACTTACAGTTATGTCCTTCAGCAGAACAGACGGCTGACATTTTCACCAAGACCTTCACTGAGTAGAAATTCCATTCTCTGCGAGGTCGTC
The DNA here is from genome assembly GCA_009831015.1 of Picea engelmannii. Taxonomy (NCBI): domain Eukaryota; kingdom Viridiplantae; phylum Streptophyta; class Pinopsida; order Pinales; family Pinaceae; genus Picea; species Picea engelmannii. The sequence goes on from ML799251.1 coordinate 134,407, forward strand.
TTGGAGTGAAGGACACAGTTGCCTAGTAACTATAGTTCTTCTTTTTACATACATTGTACCTTGAGGGGGGGTTTCCCATGAGGTTTTCCCTCTTTCCTCACTTTATTTTCAGTGTATCTTTTGTACTTGGGTACCTAACATGGCCTCGTTGTCGGGACCCAAACTTTATTTTCACCATAGTGATGTTCAGGGGGGGTGTTGGAGTTACTTCATACACACCTAGGATTTATTTTTCCTAAGGTTTTTATTTTTTTATTAGTCATTATCCAGTCTCCTATATTTTAGGAGAGAATATTCCACCTGGAGAATATTCTCTTTTAGTTCACACTTCAGTTTGACTAGTTGAGTTGAGTTTAGATGTTGCATTGGGATCATCACCATGCAACATTGGGATCATCACCATGCTAATTCGACCTTACCTTGGTATCATCACCAAAGTGGCACATTAGCCTTGATTCCTTTAGTTAACTCCTCAATACTTTATGTTCAGTCAGTTAACTGGAGACTAGTTGACTAGTTAACTCAACTAGGTGGCAGTTCACTCCCGTAACTGCCTGAGAGACTAGAATAGGTGGCAGTTCACTCCCGTAACTGCTGGTGTGTGTCCATATCACTCTAGACCACCACTATGGTGACTTCGTTCACCTCAAGTCAAACTCATTGAGTTATGGAGAGTATATCATGTGTAAATTATTCATTATTCATATCGGTTAATGAGAATTCTTTCCATTCTTTCTCTCCTTCTTCTTTTCCAATTCTCTTTGCAAATGTGTGTATCATTGTTTATCTAGATCTATTTTGTGCAGATCAACACATTTACAGAATCTTCCTTCACAGGTGAAATATTTCCTTATTATCTTCAAAAGTTTCTCAAAAGGCTCTAGGAGATACTCGCTTGGAAAGTTGTTTCCAATTTTCTGATTTTGATATTCAGGCTTGATGAAATCCATATAACATGAAATTTCTAAAGGCATACCTTTAAACCATGTTTCTCCCTGCAGAGGGATCTCCGTCGCAACTGACATAGTTTCCTCTGTCACTTGGAAAGTGATTCCCACAATTTTCGCACTGACACCAGTAAAATTGAGGGTGAACTACTAAGCTAGTTGTGCATTATATCCTTGAATCATTTCACAGAAGCGCATACATCTGGCTTGTTCAAAAGATGACCTGATTGTCGGGTCTGCGTTTATTAATTTCAAATCATGAGGTTCCAACCTCACAGCCCTGCCACTTCTTGCATTCTTTCTTTTCCTTTGGAAAGTTGCCATGGTGCTGGTATATGATAATTTCAAGCACACAACAATAAATGGCAATACCCTCTCTGTGTAACAAATAAGAATGATGAACTTTGTTGAAAATGCAAGAAAAAGTAGCACATGAATCTTTGTGCGGAAAACAAATCAATAACAGACAATTCAACGCAATGAGAAATTCAACGCGGCAATAAAGTGAGACGGAAAAATTTGACGCAGTGGGAAAACCTGGCATGGCAGGAAGTTGTGACGGAAATTTTGGCACGGCAACAAAGAGAAATGGGAGACTTAGCGCAGTGAAAATATCAGTGCAACAGTAGGTAATTCAGAAGGAAAAAGGATGACTGTGAGAAGAAACAACTCGTTCCAAAAAACTGGTTTGCAGTGAGCTCCAAAAATAATTTTAAGCAATGGTTAAAAACAATGGATGAGACACAGCAAAATCAAAACAATAGACTTACAATACAACTAACAGCAAATAGATTTTATGCAGCGAAGGGCTCCAGAGCTTGCTAAAAAAACTATGGACGACACACAAATTTTGAAAGCGATGGAGAAGCATGAAAGGTGACCAATATTTATGCTTGAATGGATAAGGAATGAAACCATGGAAAAGGACGATAAATCCATGGTGATGAGAAGGTCGAAAGTAGGTTGAATATGTACGCAGAAAACTCATGCAATGGGTACACTTTTGAAGTGTGCAAAGTACAAATGATAGGAGTGCCATGATTGTTCACTTTTATGACTTCATGATTAGCTAATGATGCTCATAATATCTTTTGACATGACCTTTATCCTAACCACTTGACTCAACTTTGGTACCTAAATTCCCCTTTTTTGACATGACTCGATATTTCAAAAGATAAACCCTTACAATTCACACATGACTAATCCTTACACCCTTTTCCCGACTCTTATCCAAAATCCTTACTCGATCTTTCAAACCAACCCTTAGTTTGTCACTGACCTCATGAACTTTGACACACCAACTGTGACTTATTTAGGAAAACTTTATTTTTTTCAAATAACTAAAACATGACTCTAAAAATTGGATGAACCTATGACTCTAACTATAAAAAACATGGTGCTAACAATTGCAACAAGAAAACAATTAAAAATAAATTAGTTGCAACTAGAATTGGAGAGTTTACTATTTGTGGATAAAGTGGTTAAGTGGAGAAAGTGGCTAAGTGGACAAAGTGTCTAAGCGGACAAAGTTGGTTAAATGGATAAAGTGGTTAAGTGGACAAAGTGGCTAAGTAGACAAAGTTGGTTAAGTGGACAAAGTGGCTAAGTGGACAAAGTGGTTAAGTGGATACTTCTAGAGGAAGCTACGTGAAGAGTATAAATAAGAGAGCAAGGGTCTCACATTTGTATCCATTTTGACTATATCAAATCTCTACAAGTGACTAAGGTAATCAAAGGATATCTAAGCCGAATTTCAGAGGGAAGGTGAAGTAAGGAAGGCCGAAATTCAAGGGAGGATAAGGTATTTTGATGATGTTTTCTAAGTGTGGATGGTGTGTCGAACATTTGGATACCTTTGAGATTCCTCTGAATAATGTCTCCCCCTTTGGAAAAGGATATCACTCTGATACAATGTTGATGGAATGGTTGCAAATCATCTCTCCTCTTGGAATCATGCTGCTACAACCAATCATGGGAAGAAGAATAACTCCCCCTGTGGGTATGTCTCCCCCTATATTCTCTGTAAGATGAAAAATATGCTACCACTGCAATATGCTTTTGTTGCAAATGTTATGGCTCAACCATAACATTGATCAACTACTCAAGAATGATATGTTCTTCCTATGACGATCCTTGTGTTGATATCATGGTAGTTGCAGGAGGTATTAACCTCCACGTGTAACCCTGACAAGATTAGAATATTCCAGGAAGCAAGAAGAAACCCTAAAGCATGGATAATAACCCTAGGAGGCAAGTCAACTCAAGAGAATATTTATTATTGACTTATTAGCCTCCAGAAGTAGAAGTCAGCCCAGACAACTTAAAGAGAATAGTATAAATATAGGGTTCCATATCTCATTTGACACACACAGCTCGCAACTGCAGAAATGTAAGAGTGTGCATTGCATAAACTAAGTAACTATGCAAGTATGGAGAGTAGTTGCAACTACAGCTACTGCAACTTGTATTCTCGGTTTAGGCTTGGACTTTCTATTGGTTATGGTTTGGAATTCTTTTCTTGTGTGCTAGCTCTGGAGAGAGGTACACTACATTGATTGGCTATCAGGCATAGGGTTTTCTTCCGAAATCATTCTCTGTCAAGGTTAAGGTGCTCGAGGGTGGCTTCAACCTATAGTTGGGTAACAATATTGCTATATTATCTATGGTTAAACGAGCACATCTATTATTTCTAACAGTTTATGGGCCCACACTACCTTCGGACAGTCTAACTGCTGGAAAATAGATTGGGAGGATTTGCTCAGTTACAGTTGCAGTTGCAGTCAGTTTTTGTTGTAGCAACGAAACCCTAACCCTCTTGTTGAGGCAGCTTAAGTGAATATATTGACCTAATTTTTGGATAGCCTAGTGCACCCTAACCCAATGCACCTCCTGGTACTCTCAACAAGCTAAGACGCCAAGTTTGAGTTTTTGATCAAAGTCAAAGGTTGACCAAGTCAAAGCAGTCATGAATTATTCGATGAAGTCAGAAAACAAGTTAGAAGTGGCTTCTAACTTCAGAGCATGGAAGACAAGGATTGATCTCATCCTTGCCAAGAATAAAGTGTTGGATATCGTGAAAGGAAAGATCGTGGAACAACAGTTTGAAGAACGAAAAGAGAAGGAACCTCAGAACCTTGTAATTATGGAGAAGTTCAAGGACAATGACATCAATGTCATGAGTATCATAGTGGGCATTGTAAAATACCACTTGATACCTTACATCTATCATCTTGACTCATCTAAGAAGATGTATGATGCCCTAACTAACCTCTTCTCGGTCAAAAACATTGGACAAGTAATGAGTCTAAAGAATGAGCTCCATGACATGAAAATGAATGATGATGACAACATAACATCATACTTTGTGAGAATCTCTCAAATAAGAGATCAACTACAAGCTATTGAAGAAATCATTTCAGAGAAATAACTGGTAAATATAGTACTCAATGGTCTTCCCAAGACATGGGAAGCATTTTCCGCAAGCATGAACACAAGGAAGGAGTATCCCACATTTGAAGAACTTTGTACTTGTTGTGCAGAAGAAGAATCAAGGATTAGCGCAAAAGAGAAATTCCAAAGGAATATGATGATCAAGCCTACACAAAAAAGTTCAAGAAATTCAAGAATAAGAAGAAGTTTGACTCGAGGAAGAAACCAAATCAAGAGAAAGATATGTCAAAAATACAATGCTTCAACTGTCGCAAATATGGTCACTACAAGAATCATTGTCCCGAGTTAAAGAAAAGGAAGGAAACACACGAAGCATCATTTGTCGAAGAAAGGGAACCCTCAAATAAGGCTAAGAAGGATAAAACAAACTTCTTCTAAAACAAGGTAACAATATTCTTCATAGTTCTTGTACATACCATGTTTACATAGTTTTTGTACATATATTTCATATCTATTTCTTAGAAGATAAGATGTTCATGTGAAACAATACCTATGGAAGAATAACAAGATAAGGATTGCTATCACGATGACTACAAGTCAAGCAATACACATGAAAAGATGAAGTACAATGACAATCCTTGGTAACAATTCATGTGGAAGCTATTACATAAGTAACAGCTACAAGATAAGCCGAAATCAGAATCAAACTTGAAGAAATCTAGAAGAAGTAAAAACAGAAAGAAGTCAGCAATCAAGAGGAAATTAGAAAAAGACGTGTGACACTTTGCAGAAGACAATAAGGATGCAGATGAAAGCATGGACTCTCTTATATGGAGGGAGTTGATTATATAATTCCAAAAGAAGAGCATACATTCATGCATGAAGCAAGGATTAGGAGGGAGCTAATCCTAATTGATATAATCCATCGAGGATTATGAAGTATTTGTCCATGTTCCAATTGAAAGTAACATCCATGATAAACAGTATGTGTTAAGTTTGACTCTGGAAGAAGTATTCTTCGAAAATAAGCCTTAAATTATCCATGGTTTTCCATCTACATCCATGATCCTATGATGAAAGGAAGAAAATGGAATCTTCAGGGCATGGAATCTATATAAGACTACATGGACCCAAGAGCTAAAGTGAAACATTTGGAAGAACATGAAGATTCCAAGAAAGAAAGAAAAGCCAGAACAACCAATTATTATACTGAGAATCACAAGACTACCAGCTTGGTTTGAACCCACTAGAAGCAATCAAGCAGAAGTAATAGAAGATATGATGAAGAATAGTATATGTAAGAAATTGTGAAAAAGGATTATGAATGGAGGCATTGCGAGATTCAGAACTAGAGGTTCTTCTAGAAGGAGGAGAAGACTATGATAACAGCTTGTTCCCGTAAACCAGATATACCTCTATCTGAGCTATTATATCTCTTGCAACATCCATGGATTGAATTTTACATCAGTTGATTGTAAAAGACTGTTCTTCCCAATAAGAGCAGTTGAGGAAGAAGCTTATGTAAAGCAATCTCAAGTTTTTAAGGTATACCAAAAAGAGACCCATGTATGCAGATATAAGAAGACCTTGTATGGATTCAAACAACTTTATGCAAAGTATCTCATATACAACAGAAGTGTGGTGAAAATGTCCTATGATAGAGACAGTGTATCAGAATAGTTACTCAGAAGTTTGGGATGATGGATTGCTAATCCATGGCAAACTCTCATGATGACAGAAGAATTGCTACTTGGATATGTTTCAGTTTGAGCCTTGCCACGATGTCATGAGCTAGTAGGAAACAAAAGTGTTGAATTCGACCATGATATATATTGTAATGATTAGAGCTACATGAAGCCTTCAAACAAAACCAATGTTCCATAATAGACCAAAGTACATTGAGATCAAGCATTATATTCTCCATGATAAAATTCAGAAGAGAGAAGTGGTTCTCCAGTATATCTCCACCGATGAGCAGATAGCAAATATTTTGGTAAAGCCTCTATCCAAGATGAAAAGTTTGCAAGTTAGGGCTCGTGGACACGACTTCCTTATTGAAAAAGGAAGATATTACTCCCAGATTGGGAGGGATCATTGATGTGTTATTGATTTATGGACAGTCGTTTTTCAGTTCGAAAAATTGTCCAAGATGAGCAGTTCCTTTCCAGTTCAGAAAGTGATTTGAGATTTCTGACGGACAGGCATTTTCTAGTTCAGAAAATGGTCCAAATCAGAAAGTCATTTTCGTAATGAAAATGGTTCGATAGATTGTTGATGTACCATAGACAATGATTCCCCTTGTGGCCAGTGTGGGGGAATGGTCTAGGACAATCATTCTTCTTGCCATTCACTCTGAGTAGTGGTCAAGTAGAATGGTTTGCCTCGTCGGGCAGTCATTCTTTTGAACTTCACAGTTGTGAGCAGTTTGAAGAATGGTATGTTTTGGAGGTTGGTGCAAGACAATCATTTCCTTAGGAAATGGTCTGGATAGTCATTCCCTAGGGAAGACTCATTCTCTCTAGGTTGCACATGTTTAGTGTCGAAGGAATGGCCCAGTTAGGTGAATGGTCCAGGTTCAACAATCAGGGACAAACATTCCTAGGGCAGACTCATTCTATCTAGGTTGCACTATGTTTAGTGTCGGAGGAATGGTCCAGGCTCATAAATCAGGGACAATTATTCTTCTATGCTTGAGAAGAATAGTCCAGATAGCCCATGGCTGATGTTTTTCTTTCTCAGGGTATATGCTCTTCCAGATCTCATAGATGTGAGTGGAAAAATGGCCCAGATGACTCAGTTTATCTCATGATATTGTTTTATGTGCATGTTGATATCAAATGATACGATGGAGACTATAAGTCTCTGGATAATAGATGTATGCTACTGTGGTGGATGTGTTCCACTGGTTGTGACTATGTGTCATTGATTAAGTAGTCATGTGCTACTTGGTGTGGTAGTGTACCATTGGATAGTAGTTGTGTACTACTATGGATGGACACAGTTGTGTTCTATTGAATGACATTGTTCTGATTGTCATGTAGACTATCAGTAGTGTTGAAAATTATTATCATCTAGATGGATAGTCAGTGTGCTAGTGGAAAGACATTCTCGAGGTGGAAAATGGTCCAGGACATTTATTCTTCCAGGACGTATGAAAAAGGATAGTCCTTGTAGCCCATGGCATGGCTTCCAACATCTGTTGAAAAAGTTATTCTTCTAGGACATATGTCTGGATTAGAAGAATGGTTCTTGCATCACTCTGTGGAGTGAATGACTTATTCAATATCATGCCTGATTACTAATATGGAGTATGGCTTCGAGAGATGATACAGTTGATGCTATCAGATGATATTGATAATGATGACGGTGCTTGTGATCTAATCATGAGATAGCATGTATGGATATGATGATGTTACCGATTGAATGGTATGTTTGTGTTCAAGACCATTGCTTTCAATACCTCCCTATCTAGGAGGGAGTGTTGATATTATGGTAGTTGTGGGAGGTATTAACCTCCATGTGTAACCCTGAAAAGAATAGAATATTTTGGGAAGCAAGAAGAAACCCTAAAGCATGGATAATAACCCTAGGAGCCAAGTCGGCTCAAGAGAATATTTATTATTGAGTTATTAGCCTCCAGAAGTAGAAGTTGACCCATACATCTTAAAGAGAACAATATAAATATAGGGTGCTAGATCTCATTTGACACACATAGCTCACAACTACAGAAATGTAAGAGTGTGCACTATAGAAACTGAGTAAGTGCGCAAGTCTGGAGAGTAGCTGCAACTGCAGCTACTACAACCTGTATTCTCGGTTTAGGCTTGGACTTTTTATTGGTTATGGTTTGGACTTTTTGCCTTGTGTTCTAGCTCTGGAGAGAGGTATGCTACATTGATTGGCTATTAGGCCTAGGGTTTGCTTCCAGAATCATTCTCTGTCAAAGTTAAGGTGCTCGGGGGTGGCTTCGGCCTATGGTTGGGTGACAATATTGTTATATTGTACATGGTTAATCGAGCACATCTATTATTTCTAACACCTTGGACCTGTCCATGCATCAAACTCGTGCCATACCTTACATCATGAAGCAAAAGATATGTTAACGATGAATAGAGAATCATGAAAAAAACATTACCATGTACATCATGTGCCATACTGTGTGCCAACCATGCACAACACACATGTACATCAACCATGTACATCAATACCATACAATATACCATAAGATATCATCAATGGAGTGTATCAACCATATGCCAAGACATGTGCCAACTGTGTACCAACCATATGCCTCTACCAACATGCCAACCATGTGCCTTAAACAAGTTTCATATCACTCATGATATGCCTCTACCATGAATCAAGTTCCACAACCATGTATCTCAACCATCAATATATCAACCAAGCATCTCAACTATATTATCCCATACATCATGTACCAAAGCAAGTGCATCAACCATGCACCAAACCTCAACAAGATGAACCACAATCAAGATGTGTTCCTATACATGTATTCCATATCAACCATAAACCATGTGCCAATCATACTTCTAGCAAGTGCCTCAACCAATGTACCAAGTATTTACCAATCATGCATCAACTATAGATCAAGCTATGACTCATGATGTACAACAAAACCACCTCATCAACTCATCAACTACATGTCCCAATATGTAGCTCAACCACATGCCAAATGCATGCACCAAGACATCCAACAAATATGCCTCTAACAATACATCATAAGATATATCAATGGATCTCACATATGTACCAGCCATGTACCATGAAAGATTTGCCTCAAAAACCATTCACTACTGTAAGTACTAAGTAGCCAATAGTACCTCTAAACATGTACTAAGAGTGTCCCTCATTATATCAATGGTGTATCTATAGCTAGCATCACATCATCATGATATATCTCATAGAAAAGGTGCCATAAAATCACTGAGAACATAACCAACAATATACCTTATCAGGAATGCATCATTCCACACACTAAATTTTGTACCATGCATCGAAGATAGATAATCTTCAACAAGTATTCCTCTTCATCTACAAGATAATTGTTAGTTGATTCTACACAAACAACTTATAGATATTCTTCTTCATTTTCATGAGAACATTCAAAATCATTGCATTTAGGAGTATTGCAATCAGAATATTTTGAAGAGTCTTTACCTTCATTGTCCATTGATGGAATTGTCTTCTTTGTCTTGATATACTTCTCTAGCTTCAACCATAGGTCCTTGGTAGAGGTACACTTTCCTATGCTTTCTTTGACAGAACCTGAGAGCCCTTTTAGGACGGTCTTGAATACTATTTCATTATTCCTCTTTGTTGCAAATTTTGACTGATTCTTCGAAGGAATTGTTCCAACAACAACTGTATCCCACACACCTGCTTCTTTTGACTTCAAGTACCCTTTCATATTTATTCTCCATGTCGAATTATCTGTCTCATCAAAGAATGTAACTTCATGTTCATCCATTTGTGTTTCCACAAATATCCTTCAAGCTTGTAAGGATTATAATGAAGGCATGCTTTGATACCAATTCTTGGACACACCGACCACACTGAGAGTGGAGGTGAATTAGTGTGAGGATATTTTTACACTTCTTTTAAAACTTTAGTTAGCAATCACCATTTACTCATCAGCTCCATTCACACTTAGTTGCTTGCATGTAAACATATTTCAACAACATACATCAACAATAAAGAACTTTGAACCATCACAATAATGAACACAAAGAGCACCAGATATATGTTTAATATTTTTGCATTATATGTTAGAGGAGACTACAATCTCAGGTTTTATCAGCACCAACTGAAAAATAGCACCAACTCAAAGAGAGCACCAAATCTCAATTGCAAGACCCAGCCTGCATATCTCAACACCAACCGAAATGTGAGGAATCCAACCCTCAAGTACAAGACCCAACTTGTAGACAAAAACAATTTGTCAAAATGTACCAACAGTCTATACCAAGACAAGTGCATCAACTATGCACAACACAACCTGACACCTCAACCTGTCTCATCAATCTCATCATCCAAATCTAATCTACTCACAAAGATCAATCATCAAGTCAACTCTCAACCATATGCACAATATCACCAAGTTAACCAACAAGATACCTCTAGAAATACACCATACTCTCCATAAACCCTTACACAAGGCCATGTGCCAAAACCATACCTTTAATCCTGTAGAAATCATCAAGATCTATATCATACCATGCAACAATTGGAACAATTCCAATATGCAAATCTGATGTGGTTACCGAACTACCAACTTTCTGTAGCTGCCAAATCTGTTGTCGCGGTTTTGCTACCACGATTATACTATCGTGGTTTTTCTACCACGATTCTACTGTCACGGTTCTGTTGTCGTGATTTTGCTGCCGTGATTCTACTACCGCGGTTTTGTTGTCACGATTTTGTTGCCCTGATTCTGTTGTCGTTGTTTTGTTGTCGTGATTCCGCTGCAATGGTTTTTCTTCCGTGAATTTCCTCTATCAATAAAACCTGCCCAAATAACATTTCACAAATGTATATTCAATATTCTCAAAGATCATCCTCATAAGATACCCTTGCTCTCTTATTTATACTTCTCCAAGTAGATTCTTCTAGGGGTTATCTTCTAACCAACTTACCGAACTTCCTTCTTTTGGGGCTAACCCACTTCTAACCACTTTGTCCACTTACAACCACTGTATCCACAAATAGTTAACTCTTCACTTCTAGCTGCAACTAATTTATTTTTAATTTTTTTCTTGTTGCAACCACTTAACCCATGACTAACCACTTTGACTGGTCAACTTTTTCTAGGAGATTCTAGAATAATGTGACTTATTTGACCTTCTAGGGGCTTATAGATAACTCATGAGGGTTCTCCAAATTCACATGGCCATAACTCTCTAACCTTGAGGAGTTATGTGATGTTCCACGTATCACCGGAAATGACATGACACATACTATCCATCTGGAATAGTTTCTCCTGTAAATTCATGGATATTCATTACATTATTCCTCAATCAAACTTGGGTTCCCTAACCACACTATTGGGCTACTCAACCACCTAACCATTTGGACTTACAAATCATCTTCTCATGAGGGATTTCACCATAAGGGGACCACTTTGAGAACTTTATCTAAGAGTGTCTTCACATGAGGTCTTTCACCATAAGGGGACCACTTTGGAGTTTATCCATTTGTTTCTTCCTATCAACCATGACATGACATCAATGATACAAATCCCTTGAATATCAACACATCATTATGACACCACTTGACATGAACCCTTTGACAACAATTACATCAATGACCATATAACCAATAATCAATATATCATTGATACAAACACATCACTATGACAATACTTGACATCAATGTTTTGACATCAATGACAACATAGTACAACATATAGAAGCCTGTCCACCCAATCTTTGTGATGCAGTTGGACTCTCTTAGTTTGGATTGCTTCCAAGACCTTGTTTGTAGACTGAACTTGTCTGTTTGCCCGCGGGTGATATGGAGAAGATTTATAATGTTTTATCTGGTACTGTTGAGTGAGCACTTGCATGGACTTGGATGTAAACTGTGTTACATTATCTGTCACAATTTCCCTTGAGATACCAAAGTGAGTAAAAATATCTTCATAAATAAAATTTATAACTGATTTTTCACTAACAGAGCAGAGATATTTTGCTTCTACCCACTTAGTTACATAATCAGTGAAAACTAAAATGTACCTTTTTCTTGGGCGATGGAGGAGAGATTGGCCCCACAAAATCCAAGGCCCATCTCTCAAAAGGTTCAATAAGCACTTGGATTTGTAGTGGCATCTCATTAGCTCACCCTGGTTTACCCATTCTTTGACAGTTGTCGCAACTACTTACATATTTTTTGGTGTCCTTAAATAATGTTGGCCAGTAATATCCATGTTGGAGCACCTTGTAGGCAGCTCTCTTATCAGTGAAATGGACTCCACAAGGTCCATCATGGAAGGATTTCCAAATGTCATATGTTTTATCATCTCGTACACACATTCTAATAATCATGTCTGGCCCAGTATGGAACAGATCTTCCCCGATCCATGAATAAGTGGCATTATTCTCGACAATTTGTTGTTTTTCTCCTGGAGAGAGGTGTTGAGTAAACTTTCCCATGGCCAAATAATTGGCTATGTATGCAAACCATTGAATGTTAGTGGAAACAACAAACAAATGATTGTCACGAAAACTATCATCTACATGTGTATTTTCATCATTATTATGGATCCGAGAGAGAAAATCTGCAAGTTTTCTTTACTAGGCCTATCCACAATGGTAATGTTAAATTGTTGTAGCAATAGTAACCACCTAGTGATCCTACCATTTGTGATGGGTTTATTCATTAGAAATTTGATGGAAGAGTGGTCAGCTTGAATAAAATCTTCATAGCCTGTAATATAATGCCTAAATTTGTTAATAGCATGTACAACAACTAAGAATTATTTTGTTGTGACGATATAGTTAATCTCGTTGGGTGATAAAAAAAATCTACTGTAATAGATAACATAAGATAATTGATCCTCTTTCTATCCTAAAATAACCCCAAGTGCAGTATCTGAAGCATCGGTACAAATATGGAAAGGAAGGGACCAATTTGGTCCCCTCGGGACTGGTGTTGTGGACAACTTCTCCTTCAAAATTTCAAAAGAAATTTGTCATTGAGAATCCTACAAGAAGTCAATATCTTTAGATAAAAATTTGTATATAGGTGCAGTTATCTTCGTAAAATTTTCAATAAATCTTCTATAGTAGCCAGCGTGGCCCAAAAAATTTATTGCCTCCTTTGGTGAATGTGGTGCAGGAAAGTCCATGATGACCTTAAGATTAGTCGGGTCCACTTTGATACATGCAAAAGAAATGTGATGCCCAAGAACAATGTCATGTTTTGACAACATCTTACACTTTTTATTACTCAAG
>ML799252.1:0-22582 GCA_009831015.1 Picea engelmannii
AGTAATATGTGGACATAGAAACACTCCCCAAAAATATCAAGAACCCAAATCGGTGTTTCAAAGATATTTAATATTTATCAAAGCTACTATAGAAGTGGTCAATCTCGTACATGTGTAGATTGATCTTCAAACATGATTTTTTTTCTCTAAATTTGTGACGTGGGTTGGTGGGATGTTTGGTACAAATATTCTAATCATATAAATGAACACATCGACCAAATATCTCAAGAACCCAAATTATATTTTAGGAGATATTAGTGATTTACTAGAACTATAGGTATTTATGAGCAAATTGTTTGGCAAAAGTCTTCATCCAAATGGTAGTTACTACAACCTTGCTTGATAATTGTTTGATAGAATGGTTAAAAATTTTCTTAAAGGATACAATTGTGCATCTTCTCTTATTTTTTGTTTTACACCTAAGAAATCAAGAGTCTTTGAATATGCATTTTCTCCCTCATTCTTAAGGAATCGGATGTAATCATCATTAATATTTGTGCATATGTTCCTCTTATTATGCTTGATCTTGTTACTTGGTAAATTGTTGGAGTACTTCACCTACAAAGTTGTAGAGGGTTATAAATAACTACATACACAATATTTGTTATTTTTTTCTCCCTTGAAGCATTGTAATTATCTTATATGAGAAGTGTTGGACTAAATGGCTCAATAGTAAGTATCAGTCGGAATGAATGAAGGTCAAATACTTGGATAAAGTAAATTACTTGAAGAAATAATTTTGATCTTCCATTCACCTCTTTAGTAAAGTAAATTGTTGGAGGTATGGTAAATAACCTATTAGATTTGTTATCTAGCACTTACCTTCAATTAGAAGGTGTGGGTGCAAGTTGTACCTTGTGAGGGCAAGGTTGATGAATGAAGGATTCAATTTGCCAAGATCCCTTGTTGTATTAGGGACCAAGTTGATTTTGTTACAAGCAAAGATCTTTCTCATGTTCTTTAAACATGATGAAATTTCATGTATGAAAAAATGATAACTTTGGAGAGGAATCCATAGTTATAATTTTTACAATCATTATGAGTGTATGCTTAAATATGTGTTGTAAAATACATGCCTACTAAAAACATGTTAATACAACCTAATGCAAATAAAATTAACACAGGGTTGTAGGCCCAAATTTCACATGCATCTAATAGCAATAATAAACTCCATGAATGCAAATCATTCAACAAACACAACAACATTCAAATAAATATCTACATAGAGAAAATAAACATAGTAAAATATAAAACAAAACTTATCTTTTAATGGGGAAACCAATTAGTTTCATATCAAGGACGTTCCTCCCAGCCATAGGCTTGCTATTCCTTTATTATCGACAACAAGCCACCCTCGAGCTAAGACTATGATTCCACAAGGAGGTATTTCCCTCTTTGGTTGTTCACTCCGTTGAGTATGTGTTGTATTATTTGCACGACCAAACCTAGTGTTTGTGTTGCGTTGGGCGAGTGGGGCGGTCATAGGGGGGGTTGTAGAGGGGATGTGGCCCCCCTACCCAAGGGGTCACAAGGAGGAAGAGAACCCATATCTGAGGGGTCACATGGGGGGAGAGATCCTCCCTACATGGGGGTTCAGGGGCAGTGCCCCCCAAAAAAAATTGGCGGTTTTTGTATCCATGTTTTATTTGTTTTTCGGCACATGGTTTTCCCTAATGGTTTTCTAATTCTGGTTCAATGGATTAGGATGTTTGGATGTTGTGGGATCCTATATATTTTGAATTGTAAACAATGAATAAGGATGATCAATAAATAATTAGTAGCGTGGCTCTAAACAAGTTGTTGGTTTTCTCAATTTGGGTTTCCATGGTAAAATCTTCCTGTAATGTGTGTGTGCCATTGTATCTTTTCTATTTTTATTAAGAATCTATTTGTAGTAATTAATTGTACAAGGTTAAAATATACACACTTTCCACACTCAACAACACAAAACCCCTCTTTCCCTTCAACTTGCACAACCTAAGGAATGGGATCCCCCTTCTTTGCCACGTAGTCCCTCGAGCCTTCCCTCTTCCCTCCAGGGCTCCAGTTCACATCGTTGGACATGAAATATCATAGCATCCTTCTCAAGGATATTGAGCAATTTTCCTCTACATGAAATAAACTACAGGCTTATATCCCAATTTGCAGGCACACATCCCTATTATTGGTGTAAAACTCAGCCCTCTCATGGTTTTTTTCATACACAACTTGGATGGTTCTCTTCCCAAGCACTAATCTTATCTCTTTCTACCCAAAACATGCTTGTAAAAACTATCCCAAAAAGATACTCTAAATTCCTTTTCTTCTCATGCAAACTTGACTCTATTATTTCCCAAAAAATGGTTATACTTATCCCATGCCATCATAAATTAGTGAGAATACTTTTCCCAACTACCACTCTTACATCATTCAATAAATTCTTTGATAATTCAAAAGAGGTAAACATTAAAAGGAAATGGATTGGATTAATATAAATGGGAAACCCCTATGGACCCCCCTTTATCCCCCTCTCTTGTGAAATCATAGCCCTCCATCGGTATCATCCCTCTTGTATCACAACCAACGATTTAATTTTATTAATAATTACAATGTACAATTTACATAGCTTATCCCTTCGCTATATTAATTCGTATAATCTCTCTAGACGAAAACATATCAACTCACTAGCCTAAATTGCATTTTCATAATTACATTATAATTTACGGGGATTAAAACTAGGGATGTTGCATTCCCCTCCCCCTTATTTTTTCACTATCCTCAAGGTGCAATATTGTACATGTCTATATACATATTACAATGTTAGGCTCTCCATCCTAAAAAAACAGATAGTCTCTCTAACATCATATCACATAGGGACTCTAGCCCAAAACACATATACATAGAAACTTTGGCCCAAGACATATATAAATGGGCACTCCAGCCCAAAATCATACATAATGATTTCACTATTTATAATTCTTGCAACAATTCCAATTAGTAATCTCGCATTCCCCTCAATCTGAACAACCCAAGGAAGTGTACCCCCTTCTCTTCTCTACAGTCCCTCAAGTTGTACCACTTCCCTCCAGGGCTCCAACACAGACCAACCAATAAGTCGCAGAGTTGTGGTTATAGGAACTCCAACTTCAAAAAAATTCACAATTTGTCAATTCCCACAATAATTCCAACCAACGAGATCTCATTCCCCTCAACCTACACAACCAAAGGAAGTGTACCCCCTTATTCGTACCATAGTCCCTCAGGTTGTACCACTTCCCTCCAAGGCTCCAACATAAGGTCAGACAAGAAGTCTCAAAGTTGTGGCTCCACAAACTCTAGCTGTGATAATGGAATCTCCAAACTTTTAAAAACAGTTGCAGGTATGTCTCCCATATTGCATCTTATAGATCCATATTTGCTTCTTCGAAGTCATAACAAGTCCATTGAGATTCACTCACTCCATTCCTTTGTCCATGAGGTCCATTTCCTTCTGGTGCTCTTCTTTCCAAGTACTCAGTCATGTATTTTCTCTTCATTTGTTTTTATAGAAGCCATCAAGAAAATCTACATGTTATAGTCATTATTGTACATCAATTATCATTTTCATAGGAATCATCAACTCTGAAATGTAACATTTATTCAAAAGTAAGTTTTTAACCATAAACCAATACTTATTTGTATGGTTATCATGTGCTTTACAAAGCTACCATTGGAAAGAATTTAGCCCATTGCCCTTTCAAACCTACCCTCATGATTCCAGCCACCATGCCATATGTGTTATTAAGTTTCCTCTTCCTTCCTATACTCACCATTCAGGTTCATGAATCCACTTCTCTACTACATAGTCCCTCAGGTGATCCATAATTTTCCAAGTTGTTCATTTGTAAGGAGAGCGCCAATTTACTACCAAACTTCCACTAGCAGTCTATAACCTATGGAAATCATAGGGTTCATCCTAATAGTATCCTTCTTCACAATATTTTCATATTCAATAGCCATCATCTGTCCTATATCATATATATACACAATCATAGCGAGATAACATTGTATTAATCCCATGTATTAATTCAAATATGTTTCATAAGGAAATTCAAATTTCCCAGTATAATATTCATTCTCATGACTTTTTTCTCTTACAACAAAAGGTATCAGCCTTCCTTATGGGCTTACAACATTGCCATATCTAAGACCATTCTACTTTCCATTTTCGCAACTTTCATTCAACCAAACAAATTGTCATTATTCATGCACATTGTCTTTTTTTTGCAACATTTACAACAACCCAAAAAGTGATATCATGATTGTATCATACTTACAATTCAATCACTTTAGCTATTAATCATATTAAATGGAATGAAATCATCATTCCATGTATATGCATTATCTAGCACACCAATATTTTCATAATGCAATCAACATTACCAATAAACTGATGTGCCAAAACCCTTGGCCACATCTACTTGATGCATCCTTGCTTTGACTTTGGAATACCACATGTCCAGATCATGTATTCCACCATGGTGAGTTGGAAGGCCTAGCCATCATTTCAACACATCATCATGGATCTTCCCTATTTTTTTCTTGATCATTTGGATACCTTCCTCTTTGACCCATACACAACACTAGGAATACAATCATTTATTGCTCTTCAACATCAACAAAGAGGTTGCAATATAAAAATTGATCATATGTAGGAAGACCATTAAGCACCTATATAGCATTATAGTCCTTCCATATCCAACCACATCATGGTCTCACACATGGCTAGCACTATTGGCATCCATTTATATATAATAGGAGTATGTCTCCGAATTGCCTTGGTTATGATCTCTATTTTTACTATGAATGCATGATTGTATGGCAATGAGTTGGCTTGGAAAAAGCATTTAAGCTTATGAAAAAAATAATAATAAATTTCCCTTTGCAATTGGGTAGAGTTGAAGCTTAGCTTCAAGCTAGAAATGTCTCTTGTGATAACCTAAAACTTGTGTGAATAAAGAAAAGAGTTCATAATCTTATGGAGTTTATTGTTTTCATAGGTTTCTTGAAGTCTTTGCATGTGTATTAAGGTCAAGAAATAAGGAATGAAAAAATAAGAGTAATTATGATTAACTACTAGAAACGATAGATGATTTATAGTTGGAAAGTAGCTTGATTTGTAATTATCATGATGAGTATATTATTATTGATAACCTATTAATGTATGCAAAGTTACTCTGGATAAAATCACTCTATGGCAAGGGGTAAACCACAACAGACGGAATGACTGCAAAAATCAACTCTAGTTTCAAGTATGTTATATAAACAAAGATGTTAATAAGACAAGATAAAAATCCCACTTTGTCTGGACGTTCGAAGAAGACCATCGTTGAGCACTCGACTCAAAGTTGTATACCTGCAACTTGTCCTCAACAACCAAGATAAGCAAGCATATGGTGATAATATATAAAGTTAGCACATATAATAGCATAATCCATCAATATTCATAACAAATATTCTCATGGAATAACAATTCAAATATTTTCAAGACATTAATTGGATGAGAAAAAGAGTATTTCTATTAAAATATGATCAACAGAAGTGTATGGATGGAAAACTTATGTGTCAGCATGTCTCAGAACCAAGAAACTAAGTCCCTTCCAGTTGGGCCTCCACCACTTCAATACTCTACCAAAGGAAAACTCATATAAGAGAGACAATGAGGTTCTCCATCAAAGAGGGAAGAGCTTGGGGGTTGAACAATGTGTTTAGACTTAAGAGGAAAAAGGGATGCAGACTCAATATGAAGTGAATGATTTCTCTAGAGTAATTTTTCTCTGAAAAGTTGAATTCTATGGCCACGATAATATGATGATGCCCTCTAGTCAAAGTTGGGTTTTAGTGCACAAAATCCACCCCCCACTTGGTGAAGGGATCGACGATATTGACTTGATGAAGAGGGGTAGGATGCGAGTGCATATTTCGAGTGAACACCTGGCAAGGGTGACACTTTTTGACCGCTTCAACACAATTTAAAAATAGACTGCCAAAAACAACCAGCTCACAAATTTTTTTTGGGTTGTCGTAAGCCCAGATAGATGACCACCACAAGACCCATTGTGAAAGTCATTAAGAACGGACTCATCCTCTTCGTGAGTCAAGAAACGAGACAATATATTATCTACGCCTCAACTATACAAAGTGTCGTTGACGATAAGGTAGTTCTTAGCTTGATATTATATACGTTGTCGATCGTCTCTCGAAAGATGTTGAGAGAACTTCAAGGTTTGAATATAGATCAAAATGTCTTCATACCAGGGGTCTGACGACGAGATAAGGAAAATATGTTCATCTGTGAAGGAATCGACATGAATGACATCCTCATCTGGTCGAGGGAAGTCTGATATTTACTCGAAAAAAAACTAGTGATTTCTTGGATTTCGACGAAGCAAAATAAAGGTCAAATTCTTGCAAAATGACAATCCATTTATTGTATTTTCCCCCTATGATACGCCTATTAGGACATATTGAAATGGGTTGACATCAGAAACTACGGTAGTTTTGCAAAGCAATATATAGTGTCATAATCTTTGAACCACATGTATGACAACCAAGGCTAGCTTCTCAACATGAGAGTATTTGATTTCAAGGTCGATTAAGTTTTGAATAAGGTAGTAGACGATGTTCTCATGGAGCTCATCATCCTTGTTGGACCTTGACCAAGTTTGGAGGAATCTTGGTCATTTTTTACCATTTTGGGACTTCGACAGGCTGTCGAAGGCGGAGCACAAGTCAAAGTGGATATCGTGAGATCTCGACCCCTTTTTAGGGCTTTTGGGTTTTGGACTTATGTAATGGGTATAGGGATGTTGACCCATGGGTTTACCCATGCTTAGGCCTATTTTTTAATGAATAAATAAAATTCTAGGAAATGTAAGAAGTAGTGACTAGTCAGTATGAGCCATTGTTGCTAAGTGCAAAAGTAGATCTGTGTGATTTGGATTTGTGTGCATTGTGTGAGACTTGCAAGGCTAAGTGAAAGCAACTGTAAAAGACTGTGTATGGCTCTATGCCTAGATATACTCGGGGAAGGAGGATATGGTGAGGTGCCCAGATCTCTTGTCCTCTGTAGAGTTGATTTGGAGGCTTTGTGCATGTAAGAAGATTGAATGAAGCTAATAAAGAAGACGAAGAGTTGGTGGACGTAGCCCCAGGGAAGGGGTGAACCATGTATATCATGTGTTATGAATTCTTTGTGCTTTATGATTGCTCTCTTGTTTATGTGATTCAATGCTTAGTGTGTTGTTAGATGATAGATGAATTTGATATGATATCTTAGTGTTGAATAATGTGAACGAATGCTAGATATGATCTTTGTTGGTATGCTTAGTGCTTGAATCCATTGGATCTGTGTGAATGTTGTGTTGATATGTTGTTAGGGTTTAGTTTCTCTATGAACTAAGGTTGAATATTAACGAACCGTATTACTAAGTGCTCTGTTAAGGTGTTACAATCACATATTTGTGTCCCAACTAAGGTTTCATACATATGAGGCCTGCAACCACCCCTACCTCTACCTCAGGTGAGACTTCATCTGCTTCACAGGTGTTGCTGAAAGGGTCGGTAGTTAGGATTTTGTTGGTGCATTGTTGTAGCATTGAACCCTGGGTTTGCCCCTGTGCCAACAAATGGTTCAGTTGTCGGGACCTGAAACTGTGATTGTTGGGAACTGAGGAAGAAGAATCTATGTGCGAAAATATGACATGAAACTGTGAAATCTATGTGCGTAGATATGTTTCCCTAGTGCGTAGTACTCTACTTGGATTGTGAAACTTTTTGCTAAGAAGAGAATTTTGATCTAAAGAAAAGAGGTAAGATCTTGAAGCTTTGTGCTCTGAGAAAGGTAAGAATAGTGAGAAATTTTGATTGAAAAGGTAAGATAAGTAGAAATTCTTGTTTCAAAAATATGGATCTAGGTATGTTTGATAAATTTTGTCCTATCCTGAAAACTAGGGCACAGCTAGAAGAAAGAAGATTTGATATGAGTAGATCTGATAAGAATAGTGAAAGATATGTTATTCCTATGCATAGAAGGAATGTTTGGACTAGCAAATGGATGCAGGATCCTAGAAAGAATTTTTTGCAGGTTAGCTACCATGATCCTAGTGCGCAGTACAGGAAATGATGGGGATCATTTAAGAGAAAGAGAGGATTAACTCTTTGTTACAGTTGTAGAAGCCCAAGACATCTTGCTAAGGAATGCCCTGGTAGAAGACCCAGTTGTGTTTGTTTTAAAGATATGGATCATGAAGTTTTGGATTGCCCTAGAATGATTGCTAAGGTTGAAAGAATGAATATGGGACAAGAAAACCCTGAGGAAGGTCAAGAAACTAAGATCATGGCAGAACCCCATAAAGAATCAGAAATTGTACTATTGAAAATGAAAGAAACCCCAAATAATCACAAAAACATCAACTTACCACAAATCTTCATAGAAAAAGAATGCATAGAAACAAGAATAGGAGACATCGACATTGACTTCATTCTAGATGAGGAAACACAGGTGAATATCATGACAGAAAGAACTTGGGAAATCTTAGGAAATCCTTCTATGATTCCTTCATTGGGAGGAATAGGATTATTTAGAGGAAAGTTGATAACCCTATGTGGAAGACTTAACTAGATATCTATGAGTGCTCATGGAACCTCGATAGAAGAATATTTTGAGGTTGTTAAATTTATTGAGAACAACACCCCAATTTCTATGTTACTAAGAAAACCTTGGATCAAAAAGGATCAATCCAAAAGAAAAGAAGAGGAAGTCTTAGAGCAAAAGAAGCAAAAATTAAAATATTTCATGACTAGGAGGATCGCACATTTGATTGAAGAACAGGAGAACAGGTCGAAGTTATTCAGAACCAAAAACTTGGATGTCGAAGTTGAAAGGACACACGAAGACTTGAGACACCTATCTATACAGGAGAGTAGAGAACCTACACTAGATAGAGAATAAGTATTTCCCTTGAACCCTAGTAAAGACCATCAACAGTGCGAAGTTACTATTCCCAACGAAGATAAGAATCATAATGGAAAGAGGAATACCGAGACGAAGATCACCGAGAAGAAGGATAGGAAGCTCAATAAGAAGAAAGAAAAGATAGAAAAGTTATAGAAAGTTCCAGAAAGAACTAAGCAGAATGAAGGATTTCAGAATTTGAACTTCGTCAGGATACCAGTACAGCATAGCATGGCACTTCGCCATGGTGAAGCAATATGACCATTGGAGGCATTATAACCATTAGCCCAACAACCCGAATGGTTAGAAAAGCAATTATGGCCAGAAAGCTCGCCATCAGACCATTGGGACCGCGTCGTAACGGACATATTTTCATTGATGAAGGATTCTCGCTTGTTGGAAATATCCGTTGGTACAATTGCGCAACAGGATAAGGACGCTCTTCAAGCGAAGTTTGAAGAAGAGAGCATAGATCTAGTAGGAGAAAGAAAATTTGCTCGAGGAGCAGGTCGGAGTAAAAGAAGCAGTCAATAGAGAACTTCACTCTGTGACGGGCTTGGATTAGAAGGAGGAAGAACTAGTAGAACACCAAGTAGTGTAGCTCGCAAAAACCATCCAACGGATTTAGCAGAGAATCACAGATATGGATAGGGATACAAGGATGTCAGCCCATGGGTTTACCCATTCTTAGGCCTATTTTGTAATGAATAAATAGAAGTCTAGGTGATGTAAGAAGTAGTGACTAGTCAATGTGAGCCATTGTTGTTAAGTGAAAAAGTAGATCTGTGTGATTTGGATTTGTGCACACTGTGTGAGACTTGCAAGGCTAAGTGAAAGTGACTGTAAAAGACTGTGTATGGATCTGTGCCTAGATTTACTCGGGGAAGGAGGATCTGGCGAGGTGCACAGATCTCGTGTCCTCTGCGGAGTTGATTTGGAGGCTTTGTTCATGTAAGAAGATTGAAAGAAGATAATAAAGAATACGAAGAGTTGGTGGATGTAGCCCCAGGGAGGGGGTGAACCACGTATATCTTGTGTTATGAATGCTTTGTGCTTTATGATTACTCTCTTGTTTATGTGATTCAATGCTTAGTGCATTGTTATATGATAGATGAATTTGGTATGATAGATTAGTGCTGAATATTGTGAACGAATGCTAGATCTAATCTATGTTGGTATGCTTAGTGCTTGAATCCATTGGATTTGTGTGAATGTTGCGTTGATATATTGTTAGGGTTTAGCTGCGCTATGAACTAAGGCTAAATATTAACGAACTATAATTACTAAGTGCTCTGTTAAGGTGTTACAATCACAGATCTTTGTCCCAGCTAAGGTTGCAGACATCTGATTCATGCAACCACCCCTGCCTCTACCTCGAGTGAGACTTCATCTGCTTCGTAGGTGTTGCCGAAAGGGTCGATAGTTAGGGTTTTATTAGTGCGTTGTTGTAGCATTGAACCCTAGGTCTGCCCCTATGCCAACAATCCTCTTGAACTAAAACCATACCAACCATTCCTTCGGACGTGCTGATATAAAGCAATTAATCTCTATTGTAGTCCAGAGGCTTCAGCAGAGGCATCGATACCAAGGCTTTCTTAAGAGAATCGAAGGATTCTTGGGCTCGCTCATCCCATATAAGCAGAGTTCCCTTCTTCAAGAGACGCATGAAACCCTTAGTAATATTGGCATAGTTTACTATAACCCAACGTAAGAATTTAGCTTTCCCCTGTAAACCTTGAAGCTGAAAAATGTTGCGCGGGGGAGGAAATTGAACTATTGCATCAACCTTCAAAGGATCCACCATGATCCTAGTCTCAAAAAATAAGAATCCTAAAAGAGGACCCGACCTAATGAAAAATATGAACTTGTGAGGGTTTAAATGGATGTGGTAATATCGACGTCTCTAAAAAAATAGCCGAATGTGGGTAGAGTGACCCACTTTCTTATGAGGGTGAGCAGCAAGATCATCAAGGTAAGCTTCAACTATATGCTTGAGATCATGAAAAGTGAAGGTCATGGCTCATTGGAAGGTTGCTCCAGCGTTTTTAAGGTCGAAAGGCATTTTTTCGATATGCAAAAGTACCCCAAGGACAAATAATTTTTTTCTTATGTTGATCCTCAAGTTTAATCTGAATTTGATTGTATCTTGAAAATCAGTCCATAAAAGAAAAAACCTCATTTCTCGTGCATTCATCGAGAATCTGATCAATGAAAGGTGTCAGGAAGTTGTCTTTATAATAGGCCTTATTCAGGTCTCGAAAATCGATACACACACGTATCGTTCCTTGATTTTTATTCATGGGAACAAGATTGGATACCCATTCAGTCAAGGGAACCGGGTAGATAAAACCTGCATTAAGCAGTTTCTCCACCTATGCCTTAATAGCAGAGGCCTTCCTAGGATTAACAACTCTAAGTCATTGTCGAACAGGTTTAGCATCCAGGTAGGTTTTAAACTTATGTTTGACAATGTGGGGGTCGATTCCTGGCATATCTTCATATGAACAAGCAAATACATCACAGAATTCTTTGAAGAGCTCGGTGTAGATCTGAATTTCTTCAGGTGAGCAATCTGCACCGATATATACATTTTCAATTTTACTAGGAACGTTAGAGATGTCGATCATGACGGTAGGAGAAATATTCACCATGTTTTCTTCAACATAAATGTCGTGCGTATCTAGTGGAACTACGGCGTGACCGACTATCTCTCTCAAGGTATATCTAAAATTGTTTTGTTCAATTTTAACAAGCTATGGGAGGAAGTAAGAGCGGTGATGCATATCATCCTATGACCTATCAAAACCATTCATGGCCTCTAAGATCGCTTCATTCGAAGGTAAAGTATCATCGAGGAAATCATGTGAGAAAGATGATGAAGTGACACATATGGGTTGGAGGACAAGATCCTCCTCGTCTGTCTACGAGGGGACGGGATCTGGGTCAGCAGTAGAGACAAGAATAGCCTAATATGCTACCTCTGTTGCTGACAGTGGCATTGTCATTCTAATATGTGACTGACCTTCACAAGACATGGTCTAGGAAGGTAGGGTCCAAGGATCGTTAAAATACGAAGTGCGGAAAGGAATGGACCTCATTGACGAAGAATACCTACTGGACATGGCATAGATATGATGAACTGGTGCCATAAAATCAAAGGTACCCATAAGGGAGGAATACATTATGACACCCATATCCTTAGTTGTCTATTGAGAATTATCGATCACGGGGATTGAAGGTCCAACAGATGCATTGGGACTAGCATGCACAAAGGACAATTGATCAATCGTCACGATTTTCCCTTCGTGAGGAAAACATAAAGTACGGAAAATGGACGATACGACTACAATCATAGCATTAGTCCAATTATGCCCTAGTAATAAGTTATAGTCAAGGGATGCATCAACCACCTCAACATACACCTCCACTGTCTTTCCACCTAAATGGACCAGAAAGGTAGGAAGAATACCATGGGGATGGAAAGAACGACCATCAAATGCAGTCAACATAGTCGAAGATTGAGAGAGGGTTGGAGAGCCAATGACTTTCCATCAGGTTAGGGACATCACACATTTTGCAGCTCCTTCATCAATAACAAAATGTTTGATGGTATACTTTGATTAATCCACATGGATTTGAAAGGTCACATGGTAATGAAAGTGTTACGAGGAAAATCACTCTATGGCATGGGGTAAACCACAATAGACAAAAATGACTGCAAATCAACTATAATCTCAAGTATGCTATATAAACAAAGATTATAACAAGACAAGATAAAGAGCTTACCTCGTCTGGATGTTCGAAGAAGACCACCATTGAGCACTCGACTCAAAGCTATACACCTGCAACCTGTCCTCAACAACCAAGATACGCAAGCATATGGTGATAATATATACAGTTAGCACATATAATAACATAATCCATCAATATTCATAACAAATATGCCCATGGAATAAAAATTCAAATATTTGCAAGAATTAATTGGACGAGAAAAGAGTATTTCTATTAAAATATGATCAACAGAAGTATATGAATGACAAAATTTTGTGTCAGCATGTCTCAGAACCGAGAAACTATGTCCCTTCCATCTGGGCCTCCACCACTTCAATCCTCCACCAAAAGAAAGCTCATATAAGAGAGACAATGAGGTTCTCCATCAAAGAGGGAAGAGCTTGGGGGTTGAACAATGTGTTCAGACTTAAAAGGACAAAGGGATGAAAATTCAATATGAAGTGAATAATTTCTCCAGAGTAAATTTTCTCTCAAAGTTGAATTCTTCTCCTTCTTCCACAACTTGGATATGGCCCATTTATAGCCTTCAAATGGAACTGAATGGTTGAGTCAGAAATTTTTTAGTATATGGAGGGTCAAGGATCATGGATCTCATGACGTGACATGGAAACCCAACACCATTTTTAATTTTGGACACAAAACCCTATGTACGCGGGCTATAATAGTGCAATTTACGCATATGCATGTTGTATAGTTGTTAGGGCGCGTATATGTGGAAAAATATGTTTTTTATCTCTAGGAATTGAAAAAAAGGGATTTCGAGTCTACATAGGGAAATGAAAAAGGCCTTCTGAGCAAGTTGCATGAGTTGAGGCAAATCTTGTTATAACAGCAAGCGAAGCTTCACATCTGTGACATCAAACTTGATAACCTTAGAGCCACATGGGTCTAGAGCTCCTAATGCAGATAAAAAGGTATTCCTCTGTGAAGGACACGTCTCGAGTACCTCCAAAGCCGACATCGCACAAGGGGTTTGACCCAGATCTTCGACAATGGAGTAGTTGTGGGAAGCTCTAGCTTTAGGGTTGTAGGTAGAGAGTTTGAGTACTCCTTTCGAAATGCGAGGTGGAGGCTCTGTATTTTCGATCTGCAAAGGTGGTTTCGGAGGAGGGGGAGACTCTAGAACTGGAACAGCCTGTGAAGAACTGTAATCGTGAGACTGAGTAGCTACATTAATCTGAGACTTGATCCTATTTACACATATGCGGTCACCTTCATGCGCCGGTGGGTTTTGATTCCCACTCTCTGCATTTCCAGCATTAGAGGAGCTTGAGCCCATGTGTTGATTATGCATAAAAGGATTAGTCAGCAAATCAGGTGGTAGAGATAAGAGCCTCGCAACTTCCTCAAGTTTGGGGCTTAAGTGGGTAAGGTGATCATCAATACAAAGCTTGCAAGGAAACTTCACCTTCCGCTTCTCTTTCTTTCCCTCACCAGCATTATTGTTCTATTTATCATTGTTAATGTTGTCCTTGGGTTTATTATTATTATTATTATTCCTCCCACCCTTACGATTGTTACCACGTCCTTTCTTTTTATTCCCTCCTGGTTGTTGGTTACCATTCGGGTTGGTCGACAACTGTACATAATGCACATCTATCGACTGAGTGGGAGTGGAGCACACATACGAAGCTTGTCCTCCTACAGACTGGCTTAGAGACAACTCTTTCAACTAGTTCATCACCAAGTCTGTAGACTTAACATTCGTGGAGCCTATAATTGCATTGGCATGAGGCCCGGGATTTTGTCTAGGGTTGTAGTTTTACCTAGGTGCATTAGGAAGAATTTTGTACAACATCCCAGATTGATCATATATGAGATCTAATTGTTTGGATTTAAAAATCACTTCTTCCTCAAATGTTACCTTGGATGTAGAAACATCCTTTGAAATATAAGGCAATAGGGATTTAGAAAACCATTCCAACAGGAACTTTGGAGGAATGTAGGCTTTGATCAACCTCTTTCATCTATGCCACTCTTGGATGTGATCTGAGATATGGGTGGCTTTGTCTTAGAAGAGGGATGAAAAAATTTCTATGTCGACATCGTAACGAACTGGCAATTGGAAGTGGTTGAGGAAGACTAAAATCATCTGATTAAAATTCCCGTACGTTCCCCCAGTATCTCTATGTACCATTTCGTTGCAACCCCTATGAGGGTGTGTTGAAACAATATTAAATGAATAGAATCATCGTTAAGGGAATTGGAAGAGCACCAAAGATGAAAAGTAGTTGTGTGATCACTAGGATCCTCACCAGTTTTTCCCTCAAATTTCAGAATATTCGAAGGAAGCTTGGTGGGTATGGGGGGCCATGTCGGGTCATGATGCACTGGGTCATTCATTAATCTTGACAAGTATGGCAAATTGAGCCTGGCAGAAAGGGAAGTCGGGGTTGTGAAATCTGGCCCCAAGCTCCCGAGAAAGATTGATGTTGGGGAATTGCATCCCATCCAGGGTTCTGGTATGCACCATGGCCATGTCCGGGATTGTAAAAACCCCCCTCCAAACTTATTCATAAAGGGTTGGTTGGGCACCATTCCAGTAGGAATTGTAATGACCCTTTACTTATTAATGTGAATAATTTCATAAATAATCCTAAAAAAAAAATTAGCTAAATTATAATTAATTATTATATAACTTTAATTAATTATATGTTATTAATTAATTTTATTTTTTTTACTATGATTAGCTTAAGTATGATTAACTCTTTAATTAAGGGTTAATGAATGATTAATTATTAAGTGAGTCATTAATTGATTAAGTATTAAATTAAAGGTTAAAAAAAATGAAATATAATGTTAAATGGGTTACGTATCCCATAAGGGATAACGTAACCCATACGTAAAAGGGAAATATTTAATAAAGGATAAGACCATTAAATAGAAATAAATGGATGGATAGAGGCATTAATTAAGGGATAAGGTGTTTGGTGGAGGAGTGAATGTGCGAGGGCAGTGAAGGAGGCATAAGGGAAGGAGAAGGATTATGGAGAGGGGGAGATTCATTTTTCATGCATTCGAGGGGAAGGGGAACTTGGAGTTTTGGGAAGAGCTGGTTTACAATGGGATTTACAGTGCACCGGGGCTGAGGGGTTTTGGGCTCGGAGGGCTAGGACGTCCATTGATGTCCTAGGGCTAGGCGAACTAGTCGGTAGGGTGGCTGGTTTTGGGGTGTCTTAAGGAGCAAGCTGCTGCGGATAGGTTCAAGCGAAGGGAGCGACAGCATCAGAGCAAGGTATTTAAATTGTTATGTAAATTATGCAAATTGTTATGTAAATTGTTATTTTATTTATTGAAATATGGGAGCGAATATGCTAGATTGAGTAAATTTGAGTAAATTTCAAATTTACTGTTCCGTTTTAATTCAATGGTAGTTTAAATCAAATGACGGTCACTACAGGAATGTTATGATGAGGGTTGTAAATATTTCCCCCATCTGGAGTAGCTCCAGGTTGGGGGTTGCCCAAAGTATGAAATTGACCTCCCCCGGGTGGAAATCCAGAGCATAAAGGTGGATTCATCATGCCAAACATGTTGGTCGGAATCGGTGTGGAGGAGGTAGGTGTAAAGGATGGAACATAAGCAACAGATTGTCCGCCTGGTTGATTACTCTATCCAAGAGCATTAAGACAAGGATTAAACCCTGGATGAAAAGGAGGTTGGATTCCAAACGTAGGATTCATTTGGGGAATATGAGCACCACCAAATGAGAGTGGAATATGCAGAGGATCCATGCCCCCAAGTCCAATACTAGGATTTTTATTAGTTGTTGGAATGGAGGATGAAAATTGAGATGTGAGATTCGGCATACCATAAGAGAAATGGCTAGAGGCCGAAGGAATGGACTGAGTATTGTACCTAGGTGTACCAAAAATAGACCCAAAAGGTTTTGTCACTATCAGTTGAGTAGCAACCATAGGTTGGACAGGAGTGACGACTAGAACCTTCAGCACTACAACCGTAGTGGTCGAAGGTGTAGAAGGAGTTCCATTAACTATGGTAGGTATGGGAGTCGAAGGACTCCTAGTATCTTTCTGACCTGACTCAGTACTCATACTTTTATGATCACAAGTCTAGTAGGTGGAGGTGTGTGTACCACTTTTGATAACTTTACACCTTTTAGAAGGAAAAGACTCAAGATGCAAAGGTAACTTCAAAAAATGGTGAGACCTGTGAGGAAGCAGGTCTGGCTCCTTGATGACTCAATACTTGAGATATAAAAACAAATCCTAAGGCCAACTAATAATCAAAGAGCACACCAAAATAAACAAAAAGGCCAATATGCACACAAACAAGATAAACTGGTTGAAAGGGGCCTCCCTCACTAAAGTAGGTATGCCTTGCCCAAGAGGGGCCTGAGACTCCCTTCAAAAGATTAGAGGTATCAAAATAATTTATAAGGGCCCTCGTGGGCTTAACAACGCAGCTGATCAGATCCCCTCGGAGAGGTAATCCTCCACAAAGGTTGTGTGTTTTCTGACCCTTATCTAACTCAGGGTACCTATAGAATAACCCCTGAAAGTAACCTATGTGGCTACCTATGTCAAGCAACTAAAGCCACCACGATATAAACAATGTGCAGGCGAACAATCGTAAGTCAGGTCCACCATATGGGCAGGGTAACAAAGCCTGAAATCTTGAAAGCATCACCTCTCACAGAGGTAAAGGTACTAGCAAGATCCCCATATGCAAATATATCCCCAGAAATATCTATGACACTAAGAAGGTATTAGAGGGATATCTATGCAACCAACTTTGCACGACCTCGTGCTTAGCTCCGATGTGATCGGAGCCTCCTAACATCAACAATTATACAATGGATTTAACCACTCCCTTAGTCAGACATGTATGTTGAGTTTAATAGCCTTGGATAAATTTACTCACAAAATCCTATTCCAAGGCTCTATATCTTAAGCTAGTTTGTGCACCCTGAAAAATAAAACTGTTTCTAATCAATTTTAAATTAATCAGCGTTACTTTTAGTGCCTTTGTTTACTCAAAAGATGTGATCGTGAAACTGATGATGTTATGACTCGGCAAGTAAAAGAAATGAATATGAACATAAAGCTAAGTCCTAAACTTCAATTCTTAAAAAATGATAAGCTTTTCAAAATGCAATTTTCAATTCAACTCTACAATTTCAAATAAGATGCAATCTTTCCATACATGTATCAAGATCAATAATAAACAACCCAAAAGAGATAATGCCAAAATGAAAAATGCATATTTTTTTGTACTTTCAATATACATAAATGAAAATGCAAGGGACTGAACAACAAATTGATATATAGACCCTATTGTAAGCAAAAAGAGACAAACCAAACAGAATATCAAGAATCAAACACCCAGCCCAAGATGCAAGGAAAACCAATGAAAAATATGATAAGAAAGAAAAATCGCCCAAAAATTCAACCAAATAAAGGTTTCCTATCATTTTGCAGGAACTTAACAGTTATGACAGAGACCCAAGAAGACTCAGCAACCATCAAAACTCACCCAGCAAACACCAAACTCAGCAATTAAGAAAAAAAGGTTGATGTACGTGAATGTTTAAGCAAAATCCACGTATGTATGCGCCCTATAGAATGAAATATCGCGTATGTACGCATCTATCAAGGGGAAAACCGTGTATATGTATTAAAAAACTACCAAGTTAAGGATAAGGCCAAGAAACTCATACTCAAAATTAAAATAGGTTGTCAAGCAATCAAACCATAGGGAAACTCAAGCTAACCAAGAGCAATCAAAGGAGAAAAACACTTCAAACCCCAAAAAGAAGATTCAATCCCTAGTATGGTCGTCAATTCTGTTACAAGGAAAATTACTCTATGGCAAGGGGTAAACCACAACAGACAGAATGACTACAAAAATCAACTCTAATCTCAAGTATGTTATATAAACAAAGATTCTAACAAGACAAGATAAAGATCCTACCTCGTTCGAACGTTCGAATAAGACCATCGTTGAGCACTCGACTCAAAGCTATATACCTGCAACTTGTCCTCAACAACCAAGATATGCAAGCATATGATGATAATATATAAAGTTAGCACATATAATAGCATAATCCATCAATATTCATAACAAATATGCCCATGGAATAACAATTCAAATATTTTCAAGACATTAATTGGACGAGAAAAGATTATTTCTATTAAAATATGATCAACATAAGTGTATGGATAACAAACTTCTGTGTCGGAAAGTATCGAAACCAAGAAACTAAGTCCCTTCCATCTGGGCCTCCACCACTTCAATCCTCCACCAAATGCAAGCTCATATAAGAGAGACAATGAGGTTCTCCATCAAAGAGGGAAGAGCTTGGGGGTTGAACAATGTGTTCATACTTAAAAGGACAAAGGGATGCAGACTCAATATGAAGTGAATAATTTCTCTAGAGTAACTTTGCTCTCAAAATTTGAATTCTTCTCCCTCTCCACGGTTTGGATATGGCCCATTTAAAGCCTTCAAATGGAACTGAAGGGCCGAGTCAGAACGTTTCCAGTATATGGAAGGTCAAGGATCATGGATCTCATGATGTGACATGGAAACCCGACACAATTTTTAATTTTTGGGAACAAATCTCGATGTACGTGGGTTGTAATGGCACAACCTGCTTATATGCATGTTGTATAACTGATAGGGCGCGTATATGTGGAAAATTATGATTTTTAGCTTTAGGAGGTGAAAAAGGGGACTTCAAGTCTGCATAGGGAAATGGAAAAGGCCTTCTGAGCATGTTGCATGGGGTGAGGCAAATCTTGCTATAACAATCATTGATCGAAAGCTTTCAAATTGATATTTTTGGATCAAAATCTTCTAATTGATTCATTAATATATTGGTTCTCAAGTAAAACAATAAAATGACATTGATGACTTTGGGACTTAAGGGAAAGTTTTCGTTATGGAAATGGTTCAAATGGGGGTTGTCTGCAACCCTATCTCACTAAACCTAGAACTATGATTCTTCCTGAACATTGAACATTAGTAAAAAGTGTTAAGTAGTTTGTAAGAATTTTGATTGTAAATGTCAAAGATTACTTGTGGAGTACACAAGAAAATAATAATAATAATGAATTTAAGGTTGTGGAAGACATAATATCATATGGAATGTGAGAGTGGATTGCAAATGTATGGTTATGAGAGACAACATGTGTCTATTGTCTTGCTTGATTCACTATGGTTTCTACATAAATTATCACTTGTTAGTATGCAAGCTTGATTATATGATGGAAAGGACCATCAACATAGTGTATATGATTGTATGCTTATGAAATTGATTTATAATCTATTTGTGGCTTAGTCAATTCAAAAATTATATAGAAATAAGATATCTACCAATATTGTATGAAGTAACAAGGAGATAATTTAATAGTTGAGGCTTGGAATGTGGTATCTCTTATAGCATTTATATCTTGATATGATATGATTAATTGTATGCTTCATTTTAGTAGGGTATGTTGATTTCTATGTCAAACTTGTCTATTATGACATGGCTATGTTTGTTATTTGTTGTAATAACTAGTATGCTTTGACTTCATGGAGAAGTTTTCACATCAAATAAATTGAATTATGGATGTGGCATAGGGCCAAGGATGTAGCTATTATTATATTAAAATGATGCATATATGGTTAAAGATCTTATTGTGTGATTTGATTTGTATAGAACAAGTCTTCGCTAACTGCATAAAAACTTGATGCCAAGTTTTGTTTTGAGAGGGGGAGTATGTAATTCCCCTTCTTACCTAACTCTACTTTGAGAAGGATTAGGAGGTTAATTTGAGTATTGACTAAAGGGTTTAATGACCATGTTCTTTACTATTGTCTATATATGTGACATGTGCAATGTACTTGATTGACATGATGTATTTGTTATTCCTAATTGTTGATTTGATTAGCATATACAGTATGATAGATATATGTTTGGATCATGAAATGAATACTTATGTTGTAAGCAATTGTGAGTTGTGGCAACTGGATAGGACCTGTAGGTCTCCTAGGTGGAGTGTATTGAATGAAGATGAAGGATAAGGAAGCCAAATTAAATGTTGTGAAATCTTATTAAAACCAATTGAATTTTATTGATATTGTATTGCTTATATTTCATATGTGCATGCATGTGTTGTGATACGATTGCATTGATCTTAGTGGTGCAGGACATTGCTCACTCGGGGGGTGACACGGGTGGATATGGTTGCTTGGGAGAAATCTAGGTTGTGATTCAAATAGTAAATATTTCTAGAGGGTAACTGGTAACATTAAGCAATCAAATTATTATTATGTTCATATGATAGTGATCCATGTGATATGTGTGATTATTGCATGTGTAGGATATATGGAAAAGCTTTGACAACTTACCAAGAGATGGGTGTGGGCCATAACTAGTGAATCCTTAATGGAGGTGTGGAGTCTCTATTTGTAGAATATATGGATTATTATGGTTAAGGGGCACACAGTAAGGTGGAATGACCCTACTCTTCAACAACTAATTCTTCTATATGTTGAATTAAATTGAGGTAAATTAAAAATACCCCATAGTTGAATTAATTCATAAATTAATTATCAACTTTTAGGGGGGTCTTAAATATACTATTATTTTATTTAAAAAGTTGAATTATTTATTTAAGGAAAATAAATAATGAAGAAATATAATGGGAAGGACACATGGGGGTAGAGTGATGAATACTGAGGAATAAAAAAATTAAATAAATAGAAAAGTGTCTAGTTTTTTAGGGAGGTGGTGAGGTGGATAACCTTGCTAGGGCTATAAATAGCATGAAGACTCCATGGTTTTAGGTGTGACCTGGAGAGTAAGTAAATACTAACAAAATTTTTCTATAGAACATAAGGTTGAACTGAAACAATAAATGGGATCTAAAAGGACACTAATAATAGTAATTTGGATGTTTTCCTGTGTATGGTGTTACTAACCTAGATGTTTGCTAGTTGATGGTAAAATCCACACTAAGTATGTTCTACATCTAAAACTATTATGAGCCCACACAACTCAAGGGTTTCAGGGAAAGATGTTTTTCCTAAGTATGGTTGGAAGAAAACCAATTGGCACCATGATAATTGGTCAAGGCAAGGAATTGATGGTTGGAGAAATGCTAGAACTATTGGAATTGCAATTGGTCAAATATAATGAGATGTTTTATGAAATTTTTGTATTATTGTTCATTTAGCGAATTTGATTTTTATGTAGAAATGTCAAACAAACTAGATATATATTTGGTATTGATTGATGGTTACTTAGAAGTAAGTTTATCTATGAATTTTAGCTAAAAAGGGTATGGGAAAGCTAGTGTAAACAACAAAATCAATACTATGGAAAATATGTGAAAGAAATTGCCTCGCTAGAAGTCAAAATTTCACATCAAAAGGGAGTTAAATTGTAGTTAATTACCTTCATTTAATTTGGATTGGTATTCTCCCCTTAATTGGGAAGGAAATTGGTAATATTTTTGTTAATTAATAGAATTTAAGGCAGTGTTTTCTAAGTGTTTCACAAAAACTATAAATGAGTGGTATTATGCTATATGAATTGTATTCCTTCAAAATTAATTAATGATGGATGAAATTGTTAGGAAACCCATTTACCGATTTACCAATAAATAACCAATAGATCTATCTTTTGTTTTGTGGTTCAATGGATGGTTGTAGCAAAATAGAAGGAGATTGCACACCAAGTGTTTGTTAAAAGCTCTATATGAGTGAGCTAACTTTGGCACACCTTGACAAGTTTTGGAATAATGATTTTGAGGATTTTATGATAGCTGAGAATGTTTTTGCTACCATTAATCTTCTTAGACAATT
>ML799252.1:22682-44821 GCA_009831015.1 Picea engelmannii
AGTGTAAAACTGGGCTGATGAGGCCTGTAGATGACCCATATAACCAGCGCAGCGATTCCCGCCAGCAAAATCAGGACGAGGAGGAACGCGACGAGGCAGAGGAAGCAGAGGCAGCAGCGATTTCTGCGTCTCTTGGGGGGCGTCGGGCGGAATGTGGGGAGGGCGGCACCGTACATCTGGCCCTTCGTATATGCGCCATTGAGGTTCTGGACACCTGGTCTGTTCGATGGGTACACTCTTTCTGCCATGGATTACACACCACAAATTACTCACAGACAACAGTTGACAGAGAGACAAGAAATGAGTTTGCAAGAACCCCCTGTGCCTAAACTACAATTCCATATATTGGGCTTCAATAAAATAAGGTTAACAGCACAGCAGAGCCAACTGGACCTAGCGAACGCGTTCCTTAACCGACATTCCAGTTCATGTTCTGCGTGGATTTATCTGTACAGGCACTTGGTTTTCAACCCTGCCCATCTACATCCATGGAGGGTCCAGTTTTTTCGCTGACCTAATAATTTCAAAATCGCTGAAAAATATGGTCCGTCCGTTCAAGAATCAATTTAATATAATGTGGATGAAAAGACGCAGCTGTCCTCCTCCGGCTTTCCTTGTAACAGTGAGCACTCACCGACACCATCTGCGTGTTGTCATTTATTCTATGTTTGTCGCATGTGCATAGTGGACCAACGCATTTTCCATCCCCACCTTCACTGTATGTTGTCAATTTCGGGGTAGTTTTGGGGCTCGGATGCGCTTTCGCTACCGCCTAGCTGTTTTACGAAATGGTTTTTTTTTTGTTAGAATTTGGCGATATAAATTTATATGAATTATTATTTTTTGTTGTTCAAAATCTATTTTTGAATGTAGAAATGGATTCAGCATGTTGAAAAACTTCTGGGAAATTCGGATTTTACAGAAATAATCATTAAAATCTACGAATCCAACAATTTCTTATCAGATTTTGACCAAATATCCCTGGAATTTTTTTTCATTTTATAGAATATTTATTATCTAAATGTTTTTTTAAATAATTACAAATTTCTTTAACAGAATAGTGATTTATAACAATCTTAAATCATTATCATCATTTTTCTTACTACAACTAGAAAATCTATCATAATTCATTTGATTAAAATCATCATTTTTTCTTACTACGATGAGAAAATCTATCATAATTCAATTTGAAAATCAATATCATTATATCATTGTATGGGATTAAATCACTGCATGGGATCGTGCTTTGCTTTTTTTTTCTCTTACTTTTTAATAGCCATATTATTAGGTGAAAGGATAAGGTGATGATGACTCACTATTTGGTAATTTGGGTTTTTAATTTATGATGACATCTGTATGTTTAATAAACACAATGTTAAATAATTGGATACAATATGTATGTTTGTTGTTTTATTAGAGTATTTTTTACAATTTTAATTTTTTCTTTTTTCTCATGTAACGTGTGTTACAATATATTGGTTATAAGTTATGGGTTATAGTGTATAAGTTATAATATGTAACGTGTGTGTTACAGTATATTGGTTATAAGTTATAATATGTAATGTGTGTGTTACAGTGTATTGGTTATAAGTTAGGGGTTATAGTGTATAAGTTATAATATATAGTGATTTTTATGATAATGTGAATGTCTATAGAGATAGTGGTTCTCTTATTAACATAAAGGTTGATTGGTTGTGGTATGAATATGTATGATTTGTCGATCTCCATTTCTAATTACTCTCCTCTCTCTTACAATGTTTTATTTCACATAAGTTGTGAGGTTTAGTTTTTTATGGTAATAAAGATGTTCATAGAGGTAGTGACCCTCCTACTAACATGATGGTTGATTAGTTGCGATATGAATATGCATATGTGGCCCACCTCCCCTTCCAACTTTGTGAAACAATAGTCAAATACACTTGTCTTGTGGTGTCATGGAATAGTTTCTATTACTATAAAATCTCGTATTCTTTTTTTCTATTTTCGTGTGTGCTATACCACATTAGTTGTGACATCTAACCTACAATAACATATAAGTTATAACATACTAGGATCTTTATACAATAGGATGTCCATAAAAGTAGCGACCCTCCTACTAACATAATGACTAATTAATTGCAATATGAATATGTGTACTAGCTCAGCTTACTCTTCCAACTTTGTGAAGCAACAATTAACATACCATGATCCTTATAATAATCAAAATATCCATAAAATAATATACCTTATTAACAAAAATATCTTTATAATAATCAAAATATCCATAAAATAATATACCTTACTAAAAAAAAAAAAACTTTATAATAATCAAAATATCCATAAAATAATATACCTCCCACTAACAAAAAGGATTAATTAATTATAATATAAATTTATATACTTACTTAATTTTCCCCATCCAACTTTGTGAGACCTATTATATGAATTTATATGAAAAAGGTAATCGTATTATATGAATTTATATGAAAAAGGTGATCTAGACACATCACTTGGTAGAAGGAACATATCCAAAAATACCTAAACTTATAATGATCATCTCTTAACTAGGGTGGTGTAAATTTCAACATAAAAATGATCAAGGAATCGACCTTACCACTTTAAATGTATGTGCTTTAGTATTCCATTGGAAAAACAAAGTGGAAACATAGAACAATTCTAATAAAAAAAAGAAAATCAACTTCTTCTTTTTTTTTTATCAAAGTCATTGCTATACAATTAATATTATCAAAAAAATTAACAAACTTCAATTATGATTGGATTGAAATTTAAGATAAAAATAAATAAATAAACCTAAACGTCAATATGTATATCAAAGTTATAGGAAATTTATAGTAGGTGACTCGTTGGTAAATTATATTAAACAATTAAAGTAAGGTGATATATATATATATATATTAAATTTAATAAAAATATAAAAATTAATTTATTTTTTTTAATTAATAATTTTAATTTTAATTGAAGTAACAATAAAAAATTTAAAAATGTTTCTATCTACCAAAAATTGAGCCGAGTTAGTTGTTATCAAATTGAGCTTTCTTAGTTGTTATAAACAAATACGTTTAAACAAATATAATAAAATATTGAGTTGATTTAATGGTTATAAATAAATATGTTTAAATTTGAATTTGTATAAATAATTGTAATATTTTTAAAAGGTTAAATCATAATTTTGGATAGTATATCATTTTAAGTGAAGAATTAAAATTATTAATTTTATTGTTATAATTTTAATTATAATATTATAAGATATTTATTTTAGTTTTTTTAATTATATTTAAGTTAATTAAAAACAATTAAATTTAACTTGAATAGTTGTGAAAAATGATTAGTATTTTCCTTACTCGAGTTCAATTCCAATAAATGACATATTAAACTTATTACAGAGTAAACCACTAATATTAAATATTATAAACTTTCTGGTACTCTAAAATTAAAATTAAAAGAAGAAAGGAACCTTCCACCACATCACAGTTCAACCGACGAGAAGTACAAGCATTGTGAGCGAAACTAAATTTGAAGATGCGAGGAGGACATGGAGGAATGATTTGATATTGATGAAATGTGAAGCATCTTCAATGCACTTTGAAGATGACATTTGAACAAAGAGCGTGAAGAGCGTGACACACGTCACTTCAATCCAAGTTGGAACACACGGGTTTATAATTGATTAGTTGAAGCGTGGGAACACGTGGAAGCAATGATGATTCAACAAATACATGGAAGTTGCGTGACACCTAGTACATGGAAAGTTGTGGTCTTAGAAAGGGACACCCCACCAAGGATGAAGGGTTGCTTTACTTTAAAGCCAATTGGGATTATGTTAGGTAAGGATGTCCTATATACCATACAATTCTATTTAAAAATTCCCCAAGCAACGTGCTCCAATATAAGTATAAGGCTCAGCTTAATCATGTGTTACATACATTGGTTAATTAAATAAACATAACTACAAATTATTTAACAAATCACTAAGACTTTCTTGCATTTCAAAGGATGTTAAGCGTTATCACATGTTCCCCATGTGTGATGCTCCACCATGCTCTCTTTAACATAATTCTAATAATGTAAGTTGTCAGTAGCTCATCTCATCATGCTAAGTTGAATAGTGGATTCCTGGTTTTGGAAGACATTATCTTCTATCATGGTGCCTTGTACAAGTTTGAAATTAGTCTGGCTTGTGGATGCCTGCACTAGGTCTAGGCTTAGGTCTAGGCTTATAAGGGCAGTTTTTTTGACTTAATCTTGGGTCTTCTTAATAACAATTGGCAAGTTTATTGATTTTCCTGGTTATAAAAAAAAATGTAAGTGGTCAGTTCCTTATTAGTCATTGCCTTTCAAGGTGTAGGGACTATTAGTATGCTTTTTTTTCTATTAGATTACACACAAATTTAGGCATGTATCAAATTCTTTATGTAAAGTTTTTCAATGTTTTTTTGGATATATAAGAACTTTCTTTACACAAGTGAAATCTTTTGAGGTTTTATTTGACCTCATCTCTAGGCTAGGACAAATTTATCATGTCATTTGCTATGTTTGAAAGTTGAAAGCATAGAAAGATGTAACCATACAAACATGAGACCAAGTAATGTTGTAAGTCACTATGACATTAGTTAGACAACATATAATATTATGTCTCACATATACCATTAATCATTGTTTTCAATCCGCCACATTGCCATAATTGACACCTGCCTTAATTGATTGACACATAATCAAGCATTGCCTTCGCTTGATGACATGTAATCATGCATCGCCTTTGCTTGATGCATGGTTGAGGGCTAGAGCAAAGCTAGTAGCATTTTGAAATCCATTAACCCACCTTGACAGTATTTCTTCCATTTAGAAAGCATATTAACCTTCTGGAGCTAGCTCAATGAGGTAAACTTATGGATCTAGAACGAACTATGGAACTCAAGGTGGGGTCAAGAGGGTCATGGATGTTGTCG
This sequence comes from Picea engelmannii, assembly GCA_009831015.1. Taxonomy (NCBI): domain Eukaryota; kingdom Viridiplantae; phylum Streptophyta; class Pinopsida; order Pinales; family Pinaceae; genus Picea; species Picea engelmannii. The sequence continues at coordinate 27,629 of ML799252.1, forward strand.
AGGCCTCTACAACATAGCCTATTGTGAGTGCTTACATTGGAGCATTACTACTACACTAAACAAAAGGGGGGTAGCAATGCAGTATGCAGGAACATAATGAGAGACCTACCCCTAGCAGGTTAAGCAAGCCATGCCCAACAACATCACACCACAACAAAATGAGCTCAACACAAAACCAATCATAGGCTAAGAAACTCGCCCAAGCAAGGTTCCAAACAAAATAAGGGGTGACCACCCAAGTAAGTGATTTAATTTCACAAATTTCTCTTGATTCAATCAAAGAAACAAATTCACCAGTGGTAGTTCCAGCTTTTGAATCTGGTGAAGCAATTCAAGTAGCATCAACAGTGGAATTTGTTGAAGCCATTTATCTATCTAGTGCTTGTCCCCCAAAAAGGATAGCCTTATCCACTTGATTCTCAAAGAAAAAAGTATAAAAACACTACTGCAACAAAGTGATATGAGCCTTACCCCTAGCAATTGAAGCCTAGGAAGTTCCTATCAATTCCACAGTTTTTTAGAGATGTAGATTTGGGCCTAAGAAATATCCTATCGACACTCGCTTCCCCAATTCCCTTGCACCTTACACAATCCAATCTTGCTAATTTTAGTGCATTCCTAAGAGGCAAGGCATCTGATGGATACTGCCTGAAAGGTGAGGCAACATGATTGACCCTCATCAATGGATTACTCATTTCACTCATGATGGTTGAAAGGAAACTACAGATGGGTTTTCATTGTTGGGGAACTCGTATCAAAGGTGATTATTAAGATTAAAAAAAAAAAAAATGTAAATACCAATCATTTTACCAATGGACATGGGCACTTACTGAACTTCAACCCCCAAACTACATTTACGTGTATAATAAGACTTTTGCGCCCAATTCATAATGGGTTACGTGTATCTTTTGTAATCACCCCTTCTTTTTATCCTCAACAAAGTTACGTATTTGAATCCATAGGGTGCTCATCTCACACAAAGTTTCAAGTTTTGTTTGATTCCTATGCCTAAGCTCATGCCAATTTCAAAGCACCAAGGGCTTGGTAATGCATGGTTCTCAATGTTGATGGACATGAAACATGTAGAAGAGCATGGAAAGTGCTACTTCTTAAGCTTGTGACTTGGATGTGTTTGTTGGTGTTGGGTCAACTTCTAAACCAACTTCTACTTCACTGGGATAAACTGTTGTGCAATCCAATGAAAACAAAGAGATGTCTTTTTCCTTTCCAAATACAAGTGCTAACCTTTAGAGTTATTTCGGGAGTGAAATGTGTTATAATTTCGTATGCGTTCAATTTTAACACATTAAATGTTTTCCTTTCCAAATGACATAAGTCACATGTTCTGTTATGTGATATAAGAAGGGTGTGATTGGGAAGAAGGTAAGTAGCTTGGTGGCTCTTTCTCTATATCCACCTGAGCTTAGATCTTCATGGAGGAATTTGACTGAAAATTATTCAAACAACTTAAAGATTGGCAACCTTGAGCAATATACATTGTTAATCTAGTGAACTTATGAAATGAAATATAGTTGTGATGAGGTGAAGTAGAATGTCATGTTAATGTGTTGTTAGTTTTGATATTATGGTAGTTGCGGGAGGTCTTAAACCTCCACATGTAACCCTGACAAGAATATAATATTTCAAGAAGAAAGAAGAAACCCTAAAGCATTGGACATAACCCTAGAAGACAAGTCGGCTAAAGAAAATAATTAATATTGAGTTTTTAGCCTCTAGAAAGAGAAGTCGACCCAGACAACTAAGGAAGAGCAATATAAATATAGGATGTCAGAGCTCATTTGGACACACACAGCTCACAACTGCAGAAATTCAGTAAGTGTGCAAGTTTGGAGAGTAGTTGCAGTTGCAGCTATTGCAACTAGTATTTTTGGTTTTAGGCTTGGACTTTCTCTTGGTTATGGTTTGGACTTTTTTCTTGGTACACTAGCTCTGGAGAGTGGTACGCTACCTTGATTGGCTTTTGGACCTAGGTTTTTCTTCCAGAATTATTCTCTCTGTCAAGTTTAAGGTGCTTAGGGGTGGCTTCGGCCTATGGTTGGGTGAAAATATTGCTATATTGTCTATGGTTAAACTAGCACACCTATTATTTCTAACATGTTATGGGCCCACACTATCTTCGGACAGTCTAACTGTTGGAAGATTGATTGGGAGGATTTTCTCAATTACAGTTGCAGTTGCAATCAAAGTTTTTGTTGCAGCAACAAAACCCTAACCCTCTTGTTAAGGAACCTTAAGTGAAGAGCTTGACCTAATTCCTGAATAGCCTAGTGCACCCTAGTCTAGCGCACCTCTTGGTACTCTCAGCAAGCTAAGACATCAAGTTCAGTTTTTGGTCAAAGTCAAAGCAATCACGACTTACTCTATGAAGTCAAAAAACAAGTTAAAAGGGGCTTCTAACTTCAGAGCATGGAAGACAATGATTAATCTCATCCTTTCCAAGAATAAAGTGTTGGATATTGTGAAATGAAAGATCGTGGAACCAAAGTTTGAAGAAGGAAAAGAGAAGGAACCTTAGAACGTCATAGTTATGGAGAAGTTCAAGAACAATGACATCAATGCCATGAGTATCATAGTGGACTCTATAAAATACCACTTGATACCCTACATCTCTCATCTTGTCTCATCTAGGAAGATGTACGATGCCCTAATTAACCTCTTCTCAGTCAGAAACATTGGACAAGTAATGATCCTGAAGAATGAGCTCTATGACATGAAAATGAATGATGATGCCAGCATAACATCACACTTGTTAAGTATCTCTCAGCTAAGAGATCAAATACAAGCTATTGAAGGAATCATTTCAGAAAAGGAACTGGTAAATATAGTACTCAATGGCCTTCCCAAGGCATGGGATGCATTTGCCGCAAGCATGAACACAAGAAAGGAGTATCCCACATTTGAATAACTTTGGACTTGTTGTGCACAAGAAGAATCAAGGATTAGCGCAAAAGAGAAATTACAAAGGAAAGATGATGATCAAACCTCACAACAAAGTTCAAGAAATTCAGGAATAAGACAAAGTTTGACTCAAGGAAGAAACCAAATCAAGAAAAGGATATGTAAAAAATACAATGCTTCAACTGTCAAAAATATGGTCACTACAAGAATCATTGTCCTGAGTAAGAAAAGGAAGGAAACACATGAAGAAATAGTTGTCGAAGAAAAGGAACCCTCAAAGAAAGTCAAACAAGATGAAGCAAGATTTCTTCTTCTAAGTCAAGGTAACAATATTCTTCAAAGTTCTTGTACATACCATGTTTACATAGTTTTTGTACATATCATGCATATCTATTTATTAAAAGGTAAGATGTTCAATTGAAACAATACCTATGGAAGAATAACAAGATAAGGATTGCTATCACGATGACTACAAGTCAAGCAATACACATGAAAAGATGAAGTATGTTGACAATCCTTGGTAACAATTCCTGTGGAAGCTATTATATAAGTAACATCTTCCATATAAGCCGAAATCAGAATCAAACCTGAAGAGACCCAGAAGAAGTCAAAACATAAAGAAGTCAACAATCAAGAGGAAATTAGAAAAAGACACTTTGCAAATGTCAATAAGGATGCAGACAGAAGCGTGGACTCTCTTAGACAGAGAGAGTTGATTACAGAATTTCAAAAGAAGAGCATGCATTCAATGTATGAAGCAAGGATTAGGAGGGAGCTAATACTAAAATGATATGATCCATTGAGGATTATGAAGTATATGTCCATGTTCCCATTGAAAGTAGCAGCCATGATAAGAAACATGTGTTCAGTCTAACTCTAGAAGAAGTCTTCTTCGAAAAGAAGCCTTAAAGTATCCTTGGTTTTCCATCTACATCCATGATCCTATGATGAAAGGAAGAAGTTGAAATCTTCAGGGCATATAGAAGACCACATGGACCCAAGAGATAAAGAGAGACATGAGGAAGAAAATGAAGATTCCAAGAAATAAAGGAAAGCAAGAACAACTAGTTATTATATCGAGAATCACAAGACTACCAGCTTGGTTTGAACTCACTAAGAAGCAATCAAGCAGAAGAAATGGAAGTTATGATAAAGAACAATGTATGTAAGAAAATGTGAAAAAGACTTATGAATGGAAGCATTGCAAGATTCATAGGTTCTTCCAGGAGGAGGGAGAAGACTATGACAACAACTTGTTCCAGATATACCTCTTGTAGTATCCATGGATTGGAATTTACATGTAAAAGACTGTTCTTCCCAATAAATCAAGTGAGAAAGAAGCTTATACCAAAAAGAGACCCATGTATGTAGATATAAGAAGACCTTGTATGGATTCAAACAACTTGACACAAAATGTCTCATATACAACAAAAGCGTGGTGAAAACTTTCTATGACAGAGATAGTGTATCAGAATAGTTACTCAGAAGTTTGGGATGATGGATTGCTAATCCATGGAAAACTCTCATGATGATAGAAGAAGTGCTACTTGGATATGTTTCAGTTTAATCCTTGCCACGATGTCATGAGCTAGCAGGAAACAAATGTGCTGAATTCGACCATGATATATTGTAATGATCAAAGTTATATGAAGCCTTCAAAGAAAACCAATGTTCCATTACAGACTGAAGTACATTGAGATCAAGCATTATATTCTCTGTAATGAAGTCCATAAAATAGAAGTGGTTCTCCAATATATCTCCACAAATGAGCAGACAACAAATATTTTGGTAAAGCCTCTGTCCAAGATGAAAATTTTGCATACTCAAGAAACAAGATGGGGCTTGTGGAGAAGAATTCCTTATTGGAAAAGGAAGAGATTACTTCCAGGTTGGGAGGGAGCACTGATATGTTATTGATTCATGGAAAATCATTTTTCAGTTTGAAAAATGGTCCAGGATGAGGAGTTCCTTTCCAATTTGGAAAGTGGTTTGATATTTCTGATGGACAAGCATTTTCCAGTTCGGAAAATAGTCCAGATCGGACAATCATTTTCGTAATGAAAATGGTTCGATAGATTGTTGATGTACCATAGGCAACAATTCCCCTTGTGTCTAGTGTGGGGGAATGCTCTAGGATAGTCATTCTTCTTGGAAGTTACTCTGAGTAGTGGTCAAGTAGAATGGTTTGCCTCACCGGAAAGTCATTCTTTCAAAGTTCACAATTGTGAGCAATTTCAAAGAATGGTCTATTTTGGAGATTGGTGCAGGACAAGAATTTCCATTAGGAAATGGTCCATACAGTCATTCCCTAGGGCAAACTCATTCTATCCAGGTTGCACTATGATTAGTGCCAGAGGAATGGACCATTTAGGTGAATGGTCCAGGTTCAGCAATCAGGGACAAGCATTCCCTAGGGAAAACTCATTCTCTCCAGGTTGCACTATGATTAGTGCCAGAAGAATGGCCCAGGCTTAGAAATCAGGGAAAATTATTCTTTTGTGCTTGAGAAGAATAGTCCAAATATCCCATGGCTGATGTTTTACTTTCTGAGGGCAGATGTTATTCCATATCTCACAAATGTGAGTGGAAGAATGGCCCAGATGACTCAATTTATATCATGATATCGTTTTATGTGGGTTGATATCAGATGATATGATTGTTGTGGAGATTGTATGTCTCTAGACAATAGATGTATGCTACTGTGGTGGATGTGTTCCACTGGTTGTGACTATGCGTCACTAATTAATTAGTTGTGTGCTACTTGGTGTGGTTGTGTACCACTGGATAGTAGTTGTGTACTACTATGGATATACACAATTGTGTTCTATTGAATGACATTGTTATGATTGCCATGAAGACTATCAGTAGTGTTGGAAATGATTATCAGCTAGATGGATATTCAGTGTGTTGGTGGACAAACATTATCCAGGAATAAAATGGTCCAAGACATTTATTCTTCTAGGACGTATGTATGGATTAGAAGAATAGTCCTTGTAGCCCATGGCGTGGCTTCCAGGATCTGTTGGAATAGTTATTCTTTTAGAACATATGTCTGGATTAAAATAATGGTTCTTGTATCACTCTGTGGAGTGACTTATCCAACATCATTCCTGATTGATCAGATGGAGTATGGCTTTGAGATATGATATAGTTGATGCTATCAGATGATACTGATAGTGATGATAGTGCTCGTGATTTGATCATGAGATAGCTTGTGTGGCTATGATGATGTTATCGGTTGAATTGCATGTTTTTGCTCAAGACCATTACCTTCAAATACCTCCCTAGCTAGGAGGGAGTGTTGATATTATGGTAGCTGCGGGAGGTGTTAAACCTCCACGTGTAACCCTGAAAAGAATAGAATATTTCAGGAAGCAAGAAGAAACCCTAAAGCATTGGACATAACCCTGGAAGACAAGTCAGCTAAAGAAAATAATTAATTTTGAGTTTTTATCCTCCAAAAAGAGAAGTCTACCCAGATAGCTAAGGAAGAGTAGTATAAATACAAGATTCTAGAGCTCATTTGGACACACACAGCTCACAACTGCAGAAATTCAGTAAGTACGCAAGTTTGGAGAGTAGTTGCAGTTGCAACTACTGCAACTAGTATTTTCGGTTTTAGGATTGGACTTTCTCTTGGTTATGGTTTGGAATTTTTTCTTGGTACGTTAGCTTTGGAGAGTGGTACACTACCTTTATTGGCTTTTGGACCTAGGGTTTTCTTTTAGAATTATTCTCTCTGTCAAGGTTAAGGTGCTCGGGGGTGGCTTCGGCCTATGGTTGGGGGACAATATCGCTATAATATTTTCTATGGTTAAACGGGCACACCTATTATTTCTAACAGTTAGCCAACAACCCTTTATGAAAGAAAGCTTATACTTATAAATGGTTGTGGATAGATGGAAAATGGAAAGAGGGAGAGTGAAATGGGGCACTCTTTCCCACTCGAGACTTACTAAAGAAATTTACATATTGAGCCAGAGATCTCTTGAGATGATAGAAGATCAACCTTTGTTCTTGCCACTGCATTGACTACAAACTTACATATACTAGAAGTTATGATTTTGAATATGTTATGATGTTTTCATAAACTAATCATAATATAAATCATAACTCTCAACACATTAAATGGATTTACTTGATGCCTAAATAATGTTTATCTTTCTTAATTACAACTTAGAAACTAGCACATTGTATGGCTTCTCTTCTTCTCTTACAAAACCTATTAAGAAAACGGTGTCCAAGGAATTATGCCTTTTACCAATTTGCATGAAATATTTTGTAGTGATTTTGAATTATTTTTGGACACCTTGTTGACCTTGCAAGCCACTTTGTAATTTGAGAAATCTCGGTGAGGTTTCTTCATTAACAAGCCAAGTTTGATCTTGAAATCTTGTAAGCTCTAATTGAATTGAGTTTCAAATTCATAATTCCTATTAGCAACATTGAATTGTTTTCCAAGGACTATATTCATAAGTAGCTCACCTATTCGTAGATGTGCCAATTAATCTGAGTTGTGTCTAGTTAGGAGGAAATAATAAGTTGAAGATTGCTTGAAGTCTTCCAAGTAAGCACTTAATCTATTTGTTGAAGTCATAATTTTCATGTTCTTGTGATTTATGCAAGAATATGAATAATAGTTTGATGCTAAGATTTGAATACTTCTTTTCTCTTCCTATAAAACCAATTAAGAAAATAGTTTCAAATGCATTCATATTTTTACCAATCTGCTTGAAATATTTTGTAATGATTTTGAAGGAATTTTGGAAACCTTGTTGACCTCACAACCCACTTCATAATTTGAGAGAGCCTAGTGAGGTTTTTTCTTTAACAAGCTTAGTTTTGATATGGAAATCTTGTACTATAGTTCGCAAATTTGCGACCAATGCGCCATACTCATGCGCAAAACGGACCGCAATCGCGAAGGCCTCGTGGAAACCTTAGAAGGATGGAGAAACTTAGTTTTTCACTCTCCCATTCTCAACCGTATCTGGCAACTACTTCCGGGTTTCATCATTTGGTAGATCTGGAAAGAACTTAATAGGAGGATCTTCCACTCGTCTGATCTTGCCTGGCAGAAAGTTTGGAAAGACATACACAACAACATCAGAGAAATCATCCACCTACAACCCTAGAAAGAGGAGGATATGTCATGCCCTCCCCAATAAAATCACATCCTGGACAGTTGGAGCATCAACCTCAACCTTCATACTCCCAGGAAACTTCAAAGCTTCCAGATTGCAGGAAACCCCACACATTGGTCCCCTCCTTCTCCAGGTTTTTTCAAGTTAAATTTTGATGGGACCTCCAAAAGTAATCCAGGCCCTGCTGGCTTTGGAGTGGTACTCCGCAACTACCAAGGAAACATCATGAATATTACTGTGGGCAACATAGGACACAACAAAAACAACGCAGGGGAGCTCTGGGGACTCAGGAAAGGACTGCGGATTGCTGAGGAACACGATCACCATAAGTTGATCGTCAAGGGGGATTCTCAAATCATTCTCATCCTTTTCGCCAAAATTCTTAATAGGGTTGACCTAGACAAAATCTCCCTCTGTTGGCATCTTACCAGAGGAATAAGTGCCATTGCAGCTCTTATTAAGCCTCACTCAGCTCTTATTTCTTTGCATGTTTGGTGGAGATCCAATCAGATAGCTGACAAGTTACCCAATATTGTGGTGGCTCTAGACGAACCAAATATTATCTACATATCCCCCACCCACAATGATCATCCTATCCTCTAGGATTGTATTGCTTGGGCTCTCAACACTGATAGCCCCCTGGATTGGGTTCCAACAGGGTCCATGCGTCAATGGGAGACAATTGTGCTTGCCACCTCTCCATAGACCACATGACCAGTGCATGAAACCCTCCCTTCCATTTAACTCCCCCCTGATGCGAACTGGTCACATTCATTATTGTGAGCTATTCACTAATTTCCCGAGCGTGGCTCCTTTGGTTCTTTTGTACGGGCGATGGAGGAAAGATGAATACGGTCACCTCTGTGCATGTGGGAACTCATCCTTCGGCTCTCTTTTTATATAAATCCCCCCTGGCGACCCTCACACCATTCCGTCTCTCTCGTCCACTGCATTTTTTCTCTTCCATCCTACCTGTTGTTCACTCTCGTTTGTCCATTCTCGCCTTGCCTTACCTTCACTCACAGTTGGCCATGCCTCTGCTCCATGGGAAGTCGAAGAGAGGACCTCTCTGGTTCCAAAACAAAGTGGCCATTTCCAGCTGACATTTGCCTATCCCTGCTCTGTCACCCAGCTCCTCGCCCCCTTCCTCCATCTAATCCTCCCTAGGCTAGAGTGGTCTCCCACCTTTGTCCTCGCCATAGGCATGTCGTGTTGAGTGGTTTGACCTCCAAGAAAATTCTCTGGGCTATGCTCCAGGTCCAATCTAGGATATTTCCTTGTCTTCACAGACGACCTTGGTATGCCCTGTGAGACCACCTCCCTCTGCCCCCTCATCACCACCCTCCGCTCCCTTTCCACCCTCAAACCCTTTGTCATCTCGGGAGGAGTTCCTTGCTTAGGTGGAGGAGCTCCATGCTCAATTGGAAGAACCTCATTTTGATGACCCTCCGAGCTCGGAGTGTGCTTCTTATGTTGGACTCAGAGACGTGGTGTTGATACTACAATGTTTGTTCTTTGCAATCAGATTGGACGTGGATGACCTATGATTTTGGTTGGAGCACTTGGACCAACGCGTAGAGAAAATTGAATTTCTTCTTGCGACCCTACTCTGCTCACTACATGCTCCAAGACAGGCGATCGAGGCCCCAACTACTTCAGAGTCGATTCTTGCTCCAACTATCCAGAAATTTTTTGTGGAAGAGACAGACATGCATGAACTACACAAAAATTGAGACGCGACAAGATTACATGTGTCATCATGCATGTTTCACTATGTCAATTGTTCAAGTTTCTTGGAAGATCCCTCTTAGCATGTCAAAGTTCATCACAATCAATTTTTTGTTTGATATTAGACAATTTCTTTTTTGTCTTATAGTTTTAATGGAGGATTTAGTCAAATCGGTTTCCCCACGGGGCGATTCAAAAAACTGTGTTTAATTTTAATTCTGAATACATAGAAAAAGCTTGGCTGAATTGGTTTCCCCTTGGGGAAATTCAGTACAAGTGAATCCATGTTATCACTAATGATACTATAATTTTGCTCCATGAAAGGTAATATATAGAATTATTACTTAAAAAAAAATATTGAAATCTTGTAAGCTCTAATTTAAATCTTAAAATATGCACATGGATCTTAGGATTTTGCAAGGTCAACTAGTGAAACCCCCACCTTAGACTTTGTCTCTGCTGGAACAAATGGTTATGTTGAAACTGACACAAAGACTTAGTGAAACCCGGACCTTAGACTTTGCCTCTATTGGAACAAATGATTATGTTGAAACTAACACAAAGACTTACTGCTTTACAACTACCCTTATTTTCAAAAACTGTAATGTGAGATTTAACTAATATATAATTAACAAGAATTGTGAAGTGGCAACATCCTTGTGGTTATTTTTCTAAATGTGATGGAAGTGTGAGAAATGATTTAGAAGACATGAAAAGTATAATGTTTATTTTAAAAAAATGAGACCAAAATATTAAAGAAGAATTTATCGAATTACATATAAAATTGAGAAAATAGATAGTTTCTACTTTGTGTTCGTCCATGTGTGTCATATCCAAATTTTCAATAAATTGAAATATTTGCACATGTTCTATAAATTTAATTATGAGTATCATTCACAACGCATATGAAAAATATAAATTATATTATTTGTAAAGCAAAGATTTACGAGTGAACCTAGTTAGCAAAGATGAAGAAATATATAGAGATTACAATTATGAAAAACACAAAGTGCCTCATAAAATATCCAACTATGCTTTAATAGGATATCATGACAAAGAAATTCTAAAAATTTATGAAGAAGTAAAAAATTAAACACTAATTACATTGATAGACATAGGTAGCACATATAATCTTACTAAAAAAGATATCAAGATATAACTTGTTTTCCTAATTAATAAATTCCAAGAGTTAATAATGAGAGTCCTACATCTTAATCCTGGACGTGTCACCGAGTCTCAATGAAAATAAGGAATTTCTTTTTTTTAAGTAAGCAATTATTTCTATTATATTATGAATAATATATACATCAGAAAAACCAGAGGCTTAAAGTCTAGCTTTACTGTCCATGAGAAATTTAACAGAACTTCTAAATTTCTGATCTGTCCAGAGGGAGACTAGATCATATTGAGTTACTAAGACTAACCAACATAAAATATCCAAAAAACCTACAATTGTTTTCAAGCTCATAATAAGCTTTCCATCCCCCAATAATCCTTTTCTCAATGCTATAATTTTAGTTGAGCTTGTGGTGAATATCAATTCCAAGATATTTGTATGAAGTCACTTCCTCCAAGTTGTTGTTGTCATATACGAAGGTATCATAAGTGACCTTGTTGGATTTAATAATCATGACCTTAGTCTTATCAGTATTAACAGTCATACCCATATTGGAGCAAAAAAACTTTAGGATTCTCAGTTGGTTTTCAAGATCATGGGGACATTGAAGGCTACCAAGATGAAAAGTTTAAAATCAGAGGGCCTGTCCTTATCCCTCACATATACAGTCTCTTCAATTTATAAGTCAAGAAGGGCTTCCCTAAACCCTGGACGCAAAGCCTCATTGTTCTTATTTTTAAAAATGGGGACACAAACATTCCCTCTAATTTTAGGACCATTATGATTAGCCTGATTTTAGCCAAGCTTTATGGAATTATTTTGGAAAAGAAGATTAGCCTTTGGCTAGAAATTCACGGTAAAAGAGCTAAAGGTGAGGCCAGGTTTAGGAGATATCATTCCACTGTGGACCATCTTGTTACCTTTAGGATCATTGCAGAGGAGTCCCACAATACTAAAACCAATCTTTTTTGTTGTTTTGATGACTTTATAAAATCTTTTGACATGGTTCCTAGGAAAAACCTTTGGAATAGGTTGGAAGAGATAAAAGTTCCTCTCGATTTGAGGGCTACTACAATAAGGATGCATGAGAATGTTATTGCTAAGTTTAAAAACACCAAGGGCTAGTCAAAAGAGATTAACTGCAATATTGGAGTCAAACAAGGTTGTCCCTTGTCCCCTGCCCTTTTTGGCATATACATTGACAAGTTAGAAGATTGCTTGGAAAAACCAGGTTGTGTCGCCCCTACTCTCACTGGTATAGTCATCAATCTTATTCTTTATGCCGATGATATCATTCTTATGGCAAGGAGTCCCCATGATCTTGAAAACCAACTAAGAAAGGATTTTTGCTCCAATATGGGTATGACTGTTAATACTGAAAAGACTAAGGTCATGATTATTATATCCAATAAGATCACTTATGATACCTTCATTTATGACAACAACAACTTGTAGGAAGTGACTTCATACAAATATATTGGAATTGATATTTACCACAAGCTCAATTGGAATTATAGCATTGAGAAAAGGATTGTTGGGGGATGGAAAGCTTATTATGGGCTTGAAAAAAATTGTAAATCAACTAATATTTAGAGTTGGGATAAAAAGAAACTCCTATTTGAGACTCTTGTTACACTTGTTATTATTTATGGATGTAAATTATGGGGTTGTAGTATCTCTTGTGAATCCTGGAGAAAGATAGAGAAAATACAAAAGAATTTTATAACCTATAATATCAAAATTAAAGGAAATACGCCCTATCCCATCCTCCTCTTAGAAACAAGCCTCTCCCCCATTGAGAGCACGACAATGACTAGATACCTAATGTATACAAACAATTTAAACAACATGGAATACAAAAGGATTCTTAAAATTGCTTCAAAATCGAGTCGTAACCACCATCGACTCAAGCGAGGATGGCATAAAGATGTCTGGTATTGACTAAACTATTAGGGAATCATGGAAGACACCATTTTGTAGAATAAAGATACTATTAAAAAATCATCAAATCAAAATTTAAGGAGAAAATGTGGTGTGATAACGAGTTAGAGGAAAAAAGAAAATTAAGGTAGTATAAGGATGCAATCAACCTTAATCTAGAAGATCAAAATTATCTATATGTTTTTCCAAGTGTAAACAAAAAAATAAGCATTACTAAGATAAGAACAAATTCTCATGAGCTCCATAGTGAAACTGGGCATTGGTCAATTCCTAAAACTTCATGGGATGAAAGAGTGTGCCACCTTTGTGACATTAAGAGGGTTGAAGATGAAAAGCACTTTCTCTTAGATTGTCCATCCTATACCCAGATTATATCTCATTTTCAAAATATTTGTCACACTACCAACCTTCCTAACCTCTTAACTCAACAAAACTATGGTGATCTTGGAAATCTTCTCTTACTAATTTTTGAGCACATAATTTTTTTTCTAAAGAATCACAAGTAATCACTTACCCTCTTAAGGTACGATAGACCAGTTCAATCTTAGTGGACGTTAATTATCATCTTCATCTACTTCAATAAACATCCAAGTGAACTATAGTAGAATGAAAAATGACTAGAGTGAAAGAAACCATAGACATATCCGTTAGTTTGAAGGAGCATGAGGGTGAGTTGTGAATGGTCCATCACCCATCTTCATTGTAGAAGTCACATGAGAAGTCGACGCAGTGCTTTCTGGAGTCAAGTGGATTGATCCCTCATGCTTATTTACCAACCAAGAAACCAGAGTGAGAAGCAATTGATTATGATTTTCCAAATCATCCAATTGCAACCTAAAATCTTTGCAATCTATTTCCTTAGCAAGCATAACTTAGGCCAAGAAGGAATTTGTGTGCTAATACAGTTCAATGGTGCAAAGGAAACTAGTATCCCAGAAATTCCTAGAGCCTAGGTTTGGGACAAACAACTCCACCTATTCATCAACCACATTATCCTCACAATAAGCACACATGACTTTGACATATTCCTCAAGCGCCTAAAGGAAAACCTGGTTAAAAGGGTTGGTGGTGGTCGTAAAAGAAGATGTTGTTGCAGCTACATCAAAGGTGGATTTAGAGGGGTGGGAGGCACCCTTGCCTTTCTTTTTCTTCCTTGGGGCCATGAAAGACCAAAGGCTAATACATAAACAATAAACTGACGTCTATAAAGATGAAGGTGTAGAGGAAATAATAAACAATACCCAACCCTCAACATGGAGAGCCCAGGATAATGAAGTATCACAATTCAAATGCATCGAATAGACCCCATGTGTGGGAAGTCATTTCTAGAAATGGAAATTGAAGGTCTTGATGTACAATCACATTCGTGCTTGATCCAAACCATTGCCACATTATCCTCGGTCCATAGGGAAATATCCTTGGCACAATCAAGATTGTCATCATTTGTGCCAAAGGGAAGGTCCTTTGAAGAATGTTCCACTGGCCACGTGGAGAAGAGCATCCTTTCACTTTCCCTTTCCTCGGAATTCTCTTCAGACACCTTATCCATTGAGTTGAAATTACCTTGGGTGAGGTTCTAGCATTGCAACTTGCGAGAGTGATTTTGTATAGAGCACTAGATGGAATCAAAGTGAGTGGTACGAGAAGCAACCCTTGCATTGGCCAACAATTCAGCTACTTTATTCTCATCTCAATGAAGATGAGAGGGAATGAGAGTTGATGCTTCTTGAATAGCAATATGAAGCAATTCGAGACTACCCTCCAAGCGCTTGTGGTGAGACACCTTTCATGGTGGGGAGCCATTATGAAAATGAATGATCATTTTAATAATGAGTTGAGAGTCTCCTTTGACAATGAGTTTGGTGTAGTTATGTTGTTTAGTAATCCTCTAGCCATAAATGAGAGCCCAACTTTTTGAAGCATTGTTGGAATTGATGCCCAAATTGCCTGCATAGATGTGGATAATTTTCCCTTTTAAATCTCGAAAGACTCCTCTGAATCCAAAATGACCAGGATTTTCTTTAGAGGCACCATCAAAGTTAAGATTGAAAATGTTCTGAGGGGGAGGAGACCAAGCAAGGGATGAGGAGACCTTTGGGGAAACAATCCTTGTTGGATTTTAAGGATGTAGCTAAATTAAAACCCAATCAGAAAGAATGGCTTGTTCTTTGTTGAAGTATTTGAAGTCTTCCTCCATCCAAATAAAGGTTTGAGTAGCTTCTAAGATGTACCTTCAAATTCTTATCCAGGTCGAAGAGACCAGTTGTTCCTCATTCTTAAAAATGCATTGATTTCTTTCCTTCTAAGTTTCCTAGAGGATGAAGCCTGGGAAAATTTTCCAAATACTGTTCAGAATAGGGTTTACACATCCTTTTGACTGCCATATGGTCAAAGTGAGTTTTAAGTTGTCCTTGTGTCTATCCGTTTGTCAAAATAGGGTGGCCCCTTGATCCCATAGGGTGCGTTGTAATAAGAGGTTTTCAGAAGGTGCTAAATAGATTATCCTTCTTGTTTACACATGATGTAAAGGCCTGGACATTAAAAGCATCTATGAATAAGTTGATCTTAGGTTAATATTTTCCCATGTGCAGATAACAAAATAAAATGGCCACTTTTTTCCACAAGTCGGATTGCCAAATGTGAGCCCAAATATCATCCTTTGGGAGAAGAGCATGCCCAACAACCAGGGAATATGCTTCTTTGAGGTTGAAGTTTCCACCTAGATTTCCCCCCCACCTAAGCTTATCTGGTTTTATTGAATATTTGATTTTGCATTGAATAAGATTGAGCTACAAGGTCGAAAAGTTGATCCTATCTTGGAGGGGGAAATGAACAAGATTTAAATCCCATTTCCTCCAATCTGAATTAGAAGAATGAGAGGCCCAATATTGATAGACATAAATTCTATGGCCCATTTTTAGGATGTCTTTAATACCTAGATAGGAAATACAGTCCTGGATCCTAGGGAGTTGTTGCCATGAGTCTTCCCAGAACATGTTTGTCTTTCTATCCCATATTTTCCAAAAGCTATGCTCATGAATGATATGTTTGTTCTACCAAGTTTGTATTCCAAATAAGGGATCCAAGTTGATATCCACCCATTCTAATAATCACCTAAGAGGGAATGTCCTTAGCATATTTATCTTGGCACACCAGAGCTCTCCTTTGTCTAGATCCCACCTCCACCATATTTCCGAGGACAACAGTAAGAATCCTTGGGTCATGAAATCCCAACCCACCTTTTTCTTTGGGCAAGGATAGGGTGTCCAAGGAAACTAAGGCCCATTTTTTGTCCACTTTAGTTCCTTGCCAAAATAATTTCCTTTGAATGGATTTGATAGCTTTTAGAATTCTCTTAGTGGAGGCTAGAGACGAGAAGGTTTAGAGAGGGATGGCTTGGAGAACACATTTAAAAAGAATGAGACACCTAACAATGTTCATATTGTAAAAGGTCCAACTGGAGATATTTTTCTGAATTTTAGTGATATTCCGAAGGGGCATTGCTGACTATTGAGTCTAAGAGAGGCCTAGATATTTGGATGGAAGGGAGTTGCTCGAAAAACCAAGAATGTGGGAGACATGAAACTGGATAGTTAGAGGGGTATTGAAAAATAATATTTGAGACTTGAGAAGGTTGCTAAACATGCCACAAGCCTCTATTAAAATTTCAAGAACGTTTTTGATGGCTCGATCTTCTCTAGCAGTAGGAACACCCATTAGCATGGTATCATCCAAAAATTTACTATGGTAGATGGGTGAATCAAATTAATGCAAGCTAAGGCCTTGAAGGCTATGAGAATTGACCATTTCTTTGAGACTTCTACCAAGACCCTCATCCATCAAGAAAAAGATGAAGGTGGAAAGCGGGTCACCTTGTCAGATGCCATGGGAGGGATTGAAGGGAAGAGAGGGAGAGCGATCTATCAATATGGAAAATAAGGATGAAGAGATTAGTGAATAGATCCAATTTACCTAATCAATATGGAAGCCAAAGACTAGAATTACTGAAAATATATTCTTCCAGTTGATTTTGTTGAAGGATTTTGACAAATCTAGTTTGATCAACATTCTTGGAGATTCGGTTTATTTCAGAGAGTGGGCCACTTCATGGGGTAGAGTAATTCTATCCAAGATTTGACGACCCTCCACATACCTAGACTACTTGGGGCCTACAAGGAGAGGCATGAGGGGTTTTAAGCAAGATGATATAACTTTGGTAATGATTTTGTAAATCACATTTGTAATGTCCCTCAATTTACAAACATTTTAACATTTTAACTTTTGATAGTTTATGATGTGGAAGAATTGGAAAAGACTTGTGTGGAATTATATCATCATCATTAT
>ML799252.1:45862-58705 GCA_009831015.1 Picea engelmannii
AACATGTAGGTTTTTTTTTTTTTTTTAATAAGAAGTATTATATTTTAAAAGCCTTCCAGAACCAAAGTGGAGTTTCAAAATACAGAAATAGTCATACTGTAATTACTGGACTGCCCCAATAGAGGGGAAACCAGTCCAGTCAGCAGAGTAGTCAGCATAAGTAGTGTGATAAACTAAGAAAAATAGTCTTAGACATACTGGTCATCAGTTAAAACTAAAAGAAGCTAACAAGACCTCAAATAACACTATAGGCCTAGACATCTAGCATATAACCTGGCCAGGTGGCGTGGAAGTCCTCGGTCCAAGGTTCCTCCTCGACATACGTCACCTGGTCCACCCATTGCACTTCAACTTTCACATTGCTTGCGGTTCCATCGACACCTGTCGTAATATCCTGCAGCAGTTGCTTTGCTGAGTCCACCTCCACAGCCATGGTCTCAGGCCCGGCCTGCTCTAGTCCATCCTCTGCTGAGCACTGCATCTTGACGTTTCCTCCACCGGTGGTTGCACAGGGTTCCTCCACTGAAGTCGCTCCTGCCGGGTCCGAGTGGAAAGCCTCGTGCATGGAAGAGAGAAGCTGAAGAAGGACCTCAACCTTTTCATATGTTGCTTGCAGGCGAAATTGAAGGTCCTCCATCCCCTGGCGGAGTTCAAAGACCAAACTGTAAAGGATGGCCAGGATTTCTTTGAGTTGCACGCCATTGAAGGAGTTAGAGGACGGGTACCCAGTGTTCCCAGGCTTACGCGGAGGAGGAGGCTTGCCACCTGAGTTCCTTAGAGAGTCAAAGAATGGTATAGGGTTCGGCTCAACCACAGGAGGGGCGAGAAGGAGACGTGAGGAGGAGCTCGGCGTCCGAGGGATGATTGCTAGACAGTTGAACTGTGAAACCGGCGGAGTGGGAGAGGGAGAAATGATAGGCTCGGTTTGGAGGGGAGGGGAGGAGCAGATGGAGGGTGAGTTGGGAGGCGAGACTGAAGGCCGACGAGGTTTCTAGGGAGAACCCCTCTGCGGCCTCCCCCTTGGACGTGGCATAAGGTGGTTCTTGTAACTGGCCGAAGAGACTAGGTGCGCGAGGCAGAGGTAGAAAGCCTGGAGGCGAGTAGGGGCTGCAATGAGCCATAGAATTTGAACAGGATCAGGCCATGGCAGCGAAGAGAGGAGCCCTTTGGAACGCGAGCAGAGACGAGGGACACATATCAGTAGCCAATCCATGCAAAGACGTGCATAAGGAGAGGAAGACTGCATAAATGCGCTTTCACGTCGTAGTAAGAGCTATTTAATGCCGGAGGAGGGTGGCGGGCGGTGGCACGAGCCCATCACATGGCTCCATGCCCCGGTGGCTGGTGCCAGCCTCCGTTGTATGCCAAGTGTGTCGCACTAAAAAGAAGAACATGTAGGTTATTATAGCTGTAAATAACCTATTATTTTAGAAATCACCAAGAAAGAATACGTAAATCTCTTTTATGTCTTAATTGTTTAAAATAAGGGAATACCCTAAGATATTCTTGAATAGAAACACAAGAATATAATTTATACACAGTAAATATACTGCAAATTAATGTCTATCTATGAAACTGTGTTATGCAAGGGTTTTATTTCTAAATGGCTTGTTATATATATATAAAGAGTTAGGTTTCAGGATAATTTATTGAAGTATTAATTTCAAATGTCAAACCAAGAAGGAACAATGCATTTTTTTTAATAGAATGGCCATAACGCCATTGATCGTGACGACCCAGATGAAAACAATACCAAAAAATAAAACCATAAGCCAAATCTTTAAACATTGAGCAACGAATAACAAGGGAGAACTATATTATATCTTATGAAAGAGAATGCAGTCATGAATCCATCGATGATGGCATCTTAGCCTTTGATAAATTCTCAAACAATTATTTTTAAACCTTCTTGCAAAAACAAGATAGCTATATCATTGATCATAAATGAATAGTTCAAGGTTTTTGAAATACAAGTTAAGTGTAACACCCCCTAGACCAACCGAGGGACATTACGGTGCAAAATACTCATAAAAACAAAATTTCTATTAACTGATTTAATTCTTTTACGACTAATTGATTTCCTATAGCTTTCAACTACAAATTAAAACATGTTTAACTATTGTTCGTTGTCATACATTGATGCATCTACAACATACTAAAATATACATGAATTCATCTCGTAAAATTCAGTACAAATACATATAAATCATTCTCAAATACGCAAAGTTCATGCACAACAATTTAACTCATAAATACAAGACAAAAACATATCAAACACTTATCTTTTCACAATAGTTGTGCAACCAATTTCTTGGGATGAATGTTCCACCCAACCATAGACTTGTTGTTCCAAATCTCAACATAAAATCACCCCTGAGCTAAGGCTAGTAATCCACAAAAAAAGGGTGGCATCTCACAGTCCACTCACAGCTCATAAAGCTCACAACCCACTAATATCTTCCTACAACTATCCCGATTTTCCAACAACTCTCTTCCTCTTGACCTACCCAACCCAAGGAATGTACCCCTTCACTAATATCAGTCCCCCGTGCATCTCATTCATTCATCCGGGTCTCTCTAGCACAAGTTTCTAGGAATCTCTCAGCTAGGAACTCAAGGGAACTTGATGCTAGGAAAAACTACCAACAAACAACAACAAACAATTGTTGTTTAGGTGCAACTCACACAGGATTTCACTCTTCAGGTATGACAACTGATCTCTTTAGTATTTAGCTCCAATATGCTTCAAATACGCTCTATCTTTCTATAAAATTCACCCTCCATGGTTGCACCAACTCCAAGCTCTCTTCTTGCTCTCCCCTTGCTCCTCAGGCACCAAAAACTCAATGTGTAACAACAGTTGTCCCAACCCATACATAGTTCTTTCATTTTTCTTGCTTACTTGACTCACACACTTCCCCAAACTGATTATACTCAACCCCCATGTGCCCAATAACTTTGGGATGTGACTACTCACACCCACCCACTTACATGTATTCAATAATTGGCTTTGGGAACACTCAATCATAAATTGGAAGGTTCATATACAAATAATTTTTTTAGGAAAATGGGTTGAATTAATATACATGGGTAATTCCCTCTTGGACCCCATCTTGTCCATTATCCTAGACTCTCCCCTCTCTTGTGGATTAATTCAACCCCCATCTCTGTCTATGTCCCCTTAACAACTCACAATACATTTTAGTATTAAAACATAGAAGCTCAATCCGCATATTACATTGCTTTGGTTGTAGCTACATATTATATCTACATTAAGAATAATCAAACTAGGGATTATAGTGGGGGTGTTACATTCCCCCTCCCCTACAATTGTGAGTCGTCCTCGGTGCACACCATGACAATATACATATATGAAAATTTACATCAAAATACTTAGAAAATGAAATTCTACAATTTAACAACTCTAGCAGTAGTTCTAACCATAATCTCATGGTCCTCTAAACTCGTCAAACCAATGAATGCACCATTTGTTTATCGGGACTAACCCAAGGGATGTACCATCCGTTTATCAAGAATAAATCAAGGAATGGGCCATTCTTTTATCAGGGTCCCCAACACAGTTGGCTAGGACTCTGAGATATGGTTATGAAACTCTAACTGCTCAAAATGGAGTCTTGCATTCCATTTTCTTCAAAGTTGTAAACAGTTTGCATGTATTATGCCCGCATGTTTTCTTCATGCTCCCATGTAGCATATTTAGTACTGTAGAAGGTCCATTGAAACTTTACCATCCCTATGGCTTTGTTCCTGAGCACTTTGACTTTTAAGTCCATGATGTGTATTGGTTCCA
Source organism: Picea engelmannii (assembly GCA_009831015.1). Lineage (NCBI taxonomy): Eukaryota > Viridiplantae > Streptophyta > Pinopsida > Pinales > Pinaceae > Picea > Picea engelmannii. The sequence continues at coordinate 49,674 of ML799252.1, forward strand.
CCCGAAATCCCCTTCGTGATCCACCTGGATCACATTCCAATCAATTATGTGGTTAGGTTTATGTACATATTTCTTTAATAACAATACATGAAATAAATTATGCACTCTTATGGATGCAAACAATTCTAGCATGTATGCAACTGACACTATCTTTTCTAATATTTCAAAAGGCCCACAATATCTTGCTTCCAACTTTAGGAAACTTCCTAATCTTAGTGAACTTCTCTTTGCCTTCACTTTTAAAAACACATGTTCACCACTTTAAAATATCTAAACACCATGATATTGTATGCATATATTTTCTTCCTATTTTGGGCAACCTTTAAATTTTACTTTATCTTTGCGATCTGCTCTTCCATCTCCTCCAACAAATTTCGCCCAACAACTTCTCTATTTGCTGGATTATCCCAACTCAATGGAGTGTCACATTTCCTTCTATACAATGCTTCAAATGAACTTATTTTCAATGAGGCTTGATACCCATTGTTGTAAGAAAACTCTACCAAGTGGATATAATCCTCTCATTTTGGTGGTTGATCCATCACATACATTATGAGCATGTCCTCGATTATTTTGTTGGTCCTCTCTATTTTTCCATTTGACTCTGGACGATACGTTGTACTAAGATTTAAATTTGTCCCAAATACTTTAAACAAACCCTTCTGAAAATTGAAAGTAAAATTTATATTTCCATCTGAAACTATTTCCTTAGGTACCCCATGTAGTTTGGCAACTTATTTCATATATATTTATGCAATATATGTTGCCTTATGTGTAGTATTTACTGAAATGAAATGTGTTCCCTTAGTCAATTTATCCACCACCACCATGGTGGAATCTTTTTGCTTCACTGTTCTAAGAAGCTTAATAATAAAATCCATTGTAACAACTTCCCATTTCCATTCCGGAATGGGTAATGAATGTAGCAAACCTACTAGATGTCTATGTTTTGTCTTTACATTTTGGAATTCTAGACATCTTGCTATGTAATTAACCACTTCCTTCATTCTTGGACAAAAGTTTTGGTTTCTTACAACTGCAATTGTCTTATGATATCCCGGGTGCCCGACATATGGCACATTGTGCATTTCCTTCAAAACTACATTTTCAACTCATTGGAATTCAACACATACACCTTACCTTTATACATGATAATTCCATCTTCTTTCAACTCATAAGAATTAAATTTCTATTGAAAATTTTCTTTATGTAATATCTCTTTTATTTTTACATAGTGTTGATCTAAATTTGTTGTTGCAATAATTTGATCTTTCAGAACAGTCCTATACATGCTAATGGCTGCAACATGCACCTCATGAGCTCTCTTGTTGAGTGCATCAACCACTTGATTTTCCTTTCCTTTTATATTCTTAATTTCAAAGTCATATTCACTTAGAAATTCCATCCATCTAGCTTGTCTGGAATTTAATGTTGGTTGTCCAAACAAGTGCTTCAGACCACTATGGTTTGTCCTTATCTTGCTTTTCTTACCCTTAAGGTAATTTCTCCACATTTTTAATGCATGTACAATTGTTGCTAACTCTATATCACAGGTAGCATAATTCCTTCCATGTTTTTTTATTTTTATTTTTTGGACTCATAGCATACCACATGATCCTTTTGACTAAGAAATCCATCAAGCCCTCCCTTGCAAACATCAATAGACACAACAAAATATTCATCCAGATCTGCAATATTCAAGATCAGTGCACTTGTCAATATATCCTTTAGCCGTTGAGAACTATCTTCACACTTGGGAATCCATTCAAACTTCACTCCCTTATTTTGTAAAGAAGTGATTGGACTTGCAATCTTTGAGAATCCTCTTCTGATTCTTTGGTAATAACCAACAATACCATGAATGATTTTATCTCTATAACATTTCTTGGTGATGACCATCCTCTAATGGCCTCTATATTTTTAGGATCCACTGCGATCCCTTATGCTGAGATTATATGCCCCAAGTAATTAATCTTCTTTTGATAAAAAGATGCACTTACTTAGGTTAGCATACAATTTGTGTTCTCTTAAAAAATGCAACACCATTCTTAAATGTTGCTCATGTTCCTCTTATAACTTAGAGTAGATGAGTATATCATCTAGGAACACAATTACAAACTTGCCCATTTATTCTTTGAACACTCCATTCACCAAGCACATAAAAACTGTTGGGGCATTTGATAGTCCAAATGGTACTAACGTGAATTCATAATGCCCATATCTTGTCTTGAATGTTTTCTTGCTGATGTCTTCTTCCTTCATCCTTACTTGATGATAACTTGATCTCAAGCCAATATTCGAAAATATTCGTGCACCTTTCAAGTGATCTAACAAATCATCAATTCTTGGCAAAGTATACTTGTTCTTTATGGTGACCTTATTCAACTATCTTGAATCAATACACAACCTTAAGGTTTTGTCTTTCTTCTTTAAAAATATCATGAGGGATCCCCAAGGTGACACACTTGGGCATATATACCCCTTCTTTAACAATTATTCAAGCTACATTTGCAACTCTTTCAACTCTGGTGTGCCCATTTTGTAAGGTGTCTTGGACAGTGGGGAAACTTATGGCACCAAATCAATAGAGAAATTAATGTCTTTTTTTTTTTGGAAATCAATATTACCTTCCACTTCAATCATGGGGGATTGATATTTTTCTTTCTTGTTGTCCAAGGATGCATAAATCCTTGGCATGTTTCCTCCCATGTCTTCCATTGTTTCAATCTCTTGAATGTTTTGGACAATCCTCATTCTTTCCCCTTTGTGAGGGCAGTCCCTATACAAGTGATTTCCCTCACATCCCCAACATTGTATATGTTGTTTCCTTGGCCTCTTCCCAAATGAATCTACATTCTTGTGCTCATTTTTGGCTACTTGACCTTGTTGATTTTCTTGGGAGTTATTCTTGAAAAAGGGTGGCTTAAAACATTTCTTCCTTTGATCCTTTTTCCCTTTCATCTTGTCAATTCAAGCCTTTTGGAAAACTGGTCTTCCTTCACTTTGCTCATAAAGATTCCTTGCTCTCCTTATGGATTCCTCCAAAATTTTGGGGTTATCATATTGAATCTTGTCACTGTAGAAGGAGGGTAACCTGCTTAGAAAACTTTGGATTTTGACATTATTATCCTTGATGGAGTCAACATACTTCAAAAATTCAAAGAACCTATTTTCATATTCGTCCATTATCATGGTTCCCAACTTGAGTTCAAAGAAATCTTTCATCTTCCTTTCATTGTAATTCTCAAACAAATATTTCTCTTGGAAATATCCTTTTAAATTCCTCCATGAGATCCTCTTCTCATCAAGGTTATTGGATTGCTTAATTTGATCCCACCACATGGCTATCATGTAGCTAGAAATATTTCTTCATTTCCAACAACCAGGCCTCAACATCTTATCCTTTCCTATTCTCACCATTGAAAGTTGGTGTCTCGATCTTCTGGAGTTCACCTTGCAATATGTTCGCCTCAGGACTTCTCCTTTTCCTCCTAACAAGAGACACACTTGGGATTGTCCTTGGCCTTGAACTTGCATGAGTTATTCTAGTGAGATGATTTGGAGAATGATATCACCTGCTCATGCTTATTGATTGCCTATCATTTCCATGATCATCCATTTTGTTATGGGATCTAGATTCATACACTTGTCTAGCTCTAGCTGCTTGGTTAGTTCCAGAGTCCTTGTTGACTTGCTTATGCAACATTTTTTAAGCTCTAAAGTATCTCTTCTTAAGCCTTCATGATCCTTTAATTATCATCTCTATAGCTCTACACTTCCCTATGCAGACTTCTCATAGTGATAGGCTCTTGCTTATCTCTTCTTTCATTTGACTTTGTCTCGACATTCCCCATGCTGACATGCAAACCTCTGATATCTTACGCATGGTTGTAAGATCCCCGAGCATATTCCATAACTCTAGTCCTCATATAAGAACCAAAGTTTTCTTCATGTACCTCTAATTCTACAAGAAATGTGCATGTAATAACTATAAGTATTGTTAGAACATGCATGGCATAAAACATTTCATCCATTAGAATACAAGATATTTATTCTCTAATTTATGAAGGACACATTGCATCAATTTCAAATTTTGATTCCTTAGATTCATTCCTATCTAAAATATCTTTCCAACAGTTGTACTCATACCTCAAACTGAATTCTGAGTGAAATTTACAATATTTGCATGCTGCCAATTTCACTCTTTTACTGCTACATAAATCCATTTATTAATTTTTGGAAGATTTTGTCACCCAATTCAAATTTTGGGTTGAAAAATGTATTCTTCTCCTCAATACCTTTCCGACGACTATTCATTTGCTCAAATTTGAGCTTCGAGTTGAAAGTTATGGTCCGAAGAAGTTTTGGTTGTTTTACCCAATTTACCGTTGCACGTTACAAGTGTCTTATTTCTCTTTCTATTTATTTTCAAGTACCCATAACCCAAATATGACTTCACTGCTTGCTTATATGGGTCATAAAATTTCCATCGACTACTCTTGTGTCCCAAATGGACTTCTAAGCATGGAGTTATGCTCTTTAGAAGTAAATCGATACCAAAATTTAACCCTTACTGTTTTGGCCATAGATTTCTCATGTGAGTTATGTTTTGTGAACCGTTTATCTCATTAGATAGCTCTCTCCTAGTTATTTTATCTAAGTTGCGAAGATAAAGTTTCCCTTGGTACACTCTGTTCTCATGGGTTTTGATCGGGTAAAAACGTTGTTTAGGGCCTAAAAAATGCCCCACAAGTTAACGACCTTCAAAAACCACAAAAAATCGCATAAACTTGAATGTTTTACTACTGTAACAACCCTTTAAATCTGAACCGTTGATCTCAAATCACATGGAATCCGAGTCATTGATCCATGCTACATCAACCATCGATGACAGACATTCTTCCTTGGGTGCTCACAAATCTTTCCCCAAACTATTGACTCGACCATTGGCCATCGACCCAACTCCCCAACGACCGATTCGCAACACAACACTAAACCAGCTGACCCGACTATCGTCCATCAACAATATTCATTGGTGAATGGAACTCCTCACTAATTCAGTCCATGCCCAACCATCGGCTCATCGTCGATCGATGATCCCCAACAACTGTCGAAAGCATTTCCCCAAATCAGTCGACTTGATCATCGACCATCGACCACTTTTGTTAATTGGCGTGATAACTACTAATGTGGCATGACATGTGGGTGTTTATGTGGCATTACATTTAATCTTGATATGTCAACTTGTGTGACGTGGCATGACACATGGATGTTGACATGGCATGACATGTGGATGCTTATGTGGCATGACACATCATCATCCATTTTTCCCCATCGACCATCGGTCGATTCTCTTGGATGACCCGAACACCTCGCTGACTTCGACTGACTCTTGTCCATCAAATCATCACCCATCGACGAATTTTTTTTCTTGATTCCAAACACTTCACCGAATCGGTCGATGCCCAACAACCAACCCATCAGCCATCAACGATTTTTTTCGGTGATTGAAAATGCGTCACAGGATTCGACTGACATCGACCATCGGTCATCGACAATCAAATATTTCCTTTGGATGAACCAAAATATTTTCCATTTCGACTGACCCGACCAACGACCATCAACGATTTCTCTTAGAAAATTTTGACACTTAGAAATTTTCGACCAAAAACCTCGACGAATCTAAGTCGTCAACTAAACCATTTCAAAACCCCCCGAAATGAATGCTAGTTGTTGATTGGATATACCTTTCAAAATGGATGAAATGAATATAGATCATCGATCTAATTCACTTCTGAACCTTCTGAAAAGTAATCATAGTTGTCGATCTCGAGATCAAACACGATCTCAACAATTGATTCGTTAAACTTCCTGCAACTCTACAGGAGACCATTAAAACTTGAATTTTGACCATTCCAAGTCGAATTCAACTATGGAAATTTAACTCTCTACTCCAATAACCTTATTAAACCGTCCAGTCATTCAAACTCATATTTTTCCCACATATTTGGGGATTTCTCTCTAAATTATCCATTTTTCCCCCTAAATCTGTCACAGACAAAATTCGTGATAACGAATTTCACCAATTTGCTCTAGTTCAAGCCCATACAAGCTCAATGTTTGAAACAAATTCTATGATACCATAATTTAACATCTCCCAACCCAACCAAGGGACATTACGGTGCAAAATACTCATAAAAATGAAATTTTTGTTAACTAATTTAATTCTTTCTCAACTAACTGATTTCCTATAGCTTTCATCTTTGAATTAAAACATATTTAACTATTGTTTGTTTCCATACGTTGATGCATCTACAACATACTAAAATAGAGATGAAGCCAACTAATAATCTTCGTTACACCAACATATAAATCATTCTCAAATACACAGAGTTCATGCACAACAATTTAACTCATAAATACAAAACATAAACATACCAAACACTTATATTTTCACAATAGTTGTGCGACCAGTTGTTTGAGATGGATGTTCCACCCAACCATATACTTATTGCTCTAAATATCAACATCAAATCACCCTTGAGCCGAGGCTAGTAATCCACAAAAGAGGGTGGCCTCACACTGTTGATTAAGGTTGGTTGTCATTGATGCCAAGCCTTGAAGAAAGCCCCGTAGTACAAAGGTTGGGTAACGTACCTAATATTGTTTGATGTAAATATGACTCATTATTTTATTGTCATGATTGATAATAAGTAGAAATGGATGAACTCCAAAGTGGTCCCCTTATGGTGAAAGCCCTCATGGGAAGATGCTTTGCAGATTGAGTTATCCTAGAAGTATGGTTAGAGAACCCATGCTTATTTGAGGAATAATGAGATGAGGGTCAATGAATTTGTCATTGGAACTATCCTATATGGATAGTTCTTGTCATGCCATTTCCTTTGGTATGTGGAATGTCACATAGATCCTCACGGTTAGAGAGTTATGACCATGAGAAGTTGGAGAACCCAGGTTTGGGTAATGGACCCAAGTTTGTTTGATGGATAATTGTATGAGTTTTTATATATTTGCAGGTCATACTATTCTATATGGATGTTACATTTCATTCCATTTTTGGTGGTATGTGGAACGTCACATAAATCCTCACGGTTTGAGAGTATGGCCTTACGAAGTTAGAGGACCCTCTTATGTCATCTAGAAGCCCCAAAAGGTCAAAGTAGTCAAAGTGGTTTAAGGGATTTTAGAAGGTAAATAATAAAGTGAATTGATGAGTGTACTATAATTCAAAGATAATACAAAATAAATTATTTAAATAATAAATCTAATGGAGAAATTAGAAGTGGGTTAACCCTAAAATAAGGAAAGTGGGCAAAGTGACCTAGAAGATGTTTTTAAGGAAGCTACTTGGAGAGTATAAATAAGAGGCAAGGCTCTCTCATTTTAGACATACTTGAGCATATTGAATACCTATAGGTGTCTGAGGTAACCAAAGGATATCTAAGCCGAATTTTCGAGGGAAGGTGAAGAAAAGAATGCCAAAATTCAAGGAATGATAAATTCTTTTGACGATGCTTTCCAAGGTATGTTATTTACAGGTCATCTCACCATTTTCGCAGTAACTTTTTTATAGAATGATTCAGACCATGAAATTTCTATGCCACTGAGGAAACATATCCAAGTATATGTGGTAAAAAAATCATCTTGTGGGTCGTTGTATGTTTGGAGTTACACTCCATGGAAAATAGGGTTTGTGGCTAGTCCTGAAACTAGTCAAAAACAGGTGTTTCAGGTAAAAAAGTCATAACTTCTTCATAGCAGATCCAAATTTAGTAAGACAAAATGTTTTGGTTAGAGTAAAATCTATATTATGTTGTGTAATAGTTTCAGATAGATTCAAGAAATATTCGGTGTGGGGCATGCTCTACATGGTCGCTCTCTAGAATAAGCCAGAATTCAGCAAGGTATGTCATTTTTTCTATAACTACTTTTCTGAGAGGTTCCAAGTAGTGACACCTGTAGGAATTGCATAAAACACACTGAAAAATATTGTGTATCAGTTTTAGATATTTATTCATTACAAGTATAAAGTTATGATTATTTCAAGTTAGGTATGTTGACTAATCCAAAACTAGTCATGTGAGACCAAAGAAAAGTTTGATGTAAATGCTAGTCTCTTGTTGTTTAAAGTTAAGGAAGGTTTGCAGGTATGTGATCATATACACCAGGTCTATTATATATTTATAAATCATATTTGGATGATGAAATTGATGAGGGCTTTTGGTTGAGGTACAATTTGGGTACATGGTTGAGACAAGTAATTGATGAGTTGGCACATACATGAGGTGTATAGTTGATGATGTTGGTACATATTGATGAGTCATAGTTGATGAGTAGTTGACACATGATTGGTACATACTTGGTACATGGTTGGTTGCACTTGTTTATGGTACAGGTTGATTGTAGATTGTGTGGTACAGGTTGGTGCATGGTTGATGCACTTGTTTATGGTAAGGGTTGGTGCATGGTTGATGTACTTGTTTATGGTACAGGTTGATTACAGGTTGAGGTACAGGTTGATGCATGGTTCATGTTTATTGGTACAGGTTTACAATGGTATATCTCATAGTGATAGTGTGACAGTGGTTCCATCATTCTACTTCTACTTCAGGGCGGTTGGACGAGACAAGGACAGGTGGTTGTAGCTAGAGAACATAGGGAGTCGTAGCCTCCTTCTAGTTGTAGCCAGATAATTGGGGAGTTGGAGTTTCCCTCAGGTTGTAGCCTGAGAAACTAGGGGGTTGGAGCCTCCTTCCAGTTGCAGCTGGAAAACAAAGGAAGTTGGTGCTTCCAATGAATGTAATTCTTGAAGACATATAAGAAAAAACATTATGTGGTTTTCTCCTTTTTTGGGTTTCCATGTAAAACACTGGTGTATTGTGTACTGTGTATGCGTGTGATTGTTCATTTCTTATTTCTCATTATTGGATAATAATTCTACATTGATATAACACTTGGATTATTTGAAGAAAAAGGATTATAATTACGTTATAACTTATTCACCCCCCCCCCCC
>ML799252.1:58733-82478 GCA_009831015.1 Picea engelmannii
TCTTAGTAATCCAACACACAAAATCTACTCACAACTCCTAAAGCTCACAACCCACTGATATCTTCCTACAAATATCTCAATTTTCCACCATCTCTCTTCCTCTTGAAATTCCCAACCCAAGGAATGTATCCATTCACTGACCTCATTCCCTCAAGCACCCCATTCATTTATCAGGGTCTCTCTGGTATAGGTAGCTAGGAATCTCTCAACTGGGAACTCAAGGGAACTTGTTGTTAGGAAAAACTACCAACAAACAACAACAAACACTTGTGTTTCAATGTAACTCACATAGGAGTTCACTCTTCAGCACTGACAACCTGTCTCTTCAATATTTAACTACAATACACTTCAAATATGCTCCAACTTGCTCTGGAATTCTCCCTTCATGGCTGCACCAACTCCAAAATATATTCTTTCTCTCCCCTTGCTCCTCATGCACCAAAAACTCAATGTGTAAAAACTATTGTCCCAGCCCATACAAATTTCTCTTATTTTACTTGCTTGCTTGACTCACACACTTCCCTAACCTGATTGTATTCAACCCCCACATGCCCAATAACTATGGGATGTGACTACTCACACCCACCCTCTTACATCTATTCAATGATTGTCTTTAAGAACACTCAATCATAAATTGGAAGTTTCATATACAAATAACAATTTAGGAAAATGAGTTGAATTCATATACATGGGTAATTGCCCCTTGAACCCCCTCTTGGCCATTATCCTAAAATCTCCCCTCTCTTGTGGATTAATTCATCCCCAATCTCTGTCCATGTCCCCTTAGCAGCTGACATTTCATTTTATTATTAAAACATAGAAACTCAATCTGCATATTACATCGCTTTGGCCGTAGGACAAACTCAAACCCTATGATCCCAATATACTGATAACTTTTACCTCTGCATGTAGGCGGATAATGATCATATGTATCGGTTTTGAGAAGGTCGTTTTCCAAACTTTGTAAACACCTAGAGTAAAAACATAACAATAATTTATTCATATTGGAAACCAAACTGTAATCATGCAAAAAGAAATTGCAGTCGGTGAGGTATAAACACCGCTCGCTTACCTCTGTTAGTCGACCTTTCAATAGCGGACATGGTTTGAGGATACACCATGATACTATCCAAATAATTGTGAAGTCTGTGATATCCCAACAACAAAGAGTTAAACTAAATAACAATGGGATTAAGAAATAAAAATAAAAATCTATATTAACCATTAAAGCATTGAAACGAAAATAAATTACCTTGCCATGGACATGTTCCAACTCAAACGTGAAGCGTTATGTGTCTATGAAGAAAATAAGTAATTGAACCCTCACCCGAATAGAAAAAAACAAAGTCTTTGACTCCATCTCCAAACCCTCTAAACTGATACAATGAACAATGGATAGGGATCGATCTCGGGTTCCTATTCATGTATTAAAAGTTGGATGGTACTGTCAGTTGAGGTGACTGGGGATTAATGGCACCAATCCTAGAATCCATCACACTAGACATTAACTCTTACTCACATTGATGACTTGTTTAATCAAGTCGGAGGAGTTAAGGTTTTATCTAAGATAGATCTACGGTTAGGATATCATCAGGTTAGAGTTAAAGAGGAGGACTTACATAAAACTGTGTTTCAAACTAGATATGGACACTAAATTTGTAGTAGCACATTTTGGTTTAACAAATGCACCTGCTACATTTATGTGTTTAATGAATAGTGTGTTGAGAAAATACTTAGACAAGTTTGTAACATAGATGATATACTGATCTATTCAAAAACCAAAGAGGAACATGAAGAACGCCTGAGAATGGTCCTGGAGACCCTTAGAGAGCACCAACTTTATGCAAAGTTCAGTAAATGTGAATTTTACCAAGACAAGGTACAATATTTCGGACATGTAATCTTTGGTGAAGGGATCTCAGTTGACCCGGAAAAGATTAAGGCCATCTTAGATTGGTTGGTTCCTAAGGATGTGTTAGATTTCTGATCTTTTATGGGCATCATAGGTTAGTACCGTAGGTTCATAGAAGGGTTTCCCAAACTTGCCTATCTAATATATTCATTGCAAAAGAAGGGAATAAGATTTAAATGGACAGAAAAATGTCAAGAGAGCTTTGAAAAGCTAAAACAATTATTAACAACAACACCTATCTTGTAAATAACAGACTTGCATAAAGATTTTGTGGTCTGTACTGATGCCTCAAAATAAGGGTTAGGAGGAGTGTTCTTATAGGATGATCATGTGATTTCTTATGAATCATGGAAACTTAAAACTCACGAAAATTACTATGCAACACATGATTTGGAATTAACCTCTATTGTGTATGCTTTAAAAATTTGGTGGCACTACTTGTTGGGTAGGAGATTTTTGTTGAAAACATATAATATCAGCCTTAAATATTTTTTCAATCAACAAAACTTTTATGCAAGGCATGCAATATTTTTACCTTTCCTAAGTGAGTATGATTTTGAGATAAAACACATTAAATGAAAAGAAAAGAAAATAGTAGATGCACTCAACATAAAACTAAATGCAATTTTTAGCAGTATCCTGCAAACTTATTTAAAACAAAAAATTAAATCAAGAGTAGAAAACGATGAAAGTTATAAGAAATCACAGGAAAAATTACATAAATAATGAATCAATTGAAGAAGAATCAAAATTCAGATGCAATCAGGATGATTTAGTGCATTATAAAGACAAATTTTATGTTCCAAATAACACAGATTTGAAGAATTTAGTACTGGCTGAAGTACATTATAAACCTTATCCATGTCACCCAGGGTACCAAAAGACTATAACAACTTTGAAAAAAGAGTATTTATGGACTGGAATGAAAACTTAAGTGGCTTAATATATTGCTAAGTGTCTTGAGTTCCAACAAGTTAAATCTTAGCACTACCACCCAGCTAGATTATTGCAGCCAATACCCATTCTTGAGTGGAAATGGGAAGTAATTAGCATGGATTTTATTATAGGACTACCTAAAAGCAAGAAACACAATGATTATATTATGGTAGTAGTAGACAAACTTACTAAAGTTGAACACTTTATTCCAGTGAAATCAACTCATATGGTGATAAACATTACAAAAATTTTCATGAAGGAAATATTTAGGATGCATGGTATACCCAAGACTATAATTTCAGACAGGGACACAAAATTCACCTCGAATTTCTGGAAGGCTTTGTTCAATGGTTTAGACACTAAGTTGAATTTTAGTACCATATATAATCCTCAAACTGATGGTCATACCAAAAGGACTAACTGAATTGTAGAAGATATGTTGTGGATGTATGTGATGGACTATCCCACAAAGTGGGAAGAGTACCTTATTTTGGTTGAGTTTTCATATAATAATGGTTATCAGACCTCCTTAAAGATGAGTCCCTTTGAGGTGATGTACGACATAAAATGTTGAACACCTGTTAGTTGGGATAACCCAATTGACAAGATTATTTTTTGCCCAGATATGCTAAAATAAAAGGAAACAATTATCCAAAAATTAAAAACTGAACTTGAAAATTGCATAGGACAAACAAAAGAACTTTGCATATTTGAAAAGGACACATGCATAATTTAATATAGGGGGTCATGTTTATCTTAAAGCTAGACCCAAAAACATCGCATTGAAATTGAGAAAAAGTACCAAGTTGGCACCACGATATTGTGAGCCATTTCAAATGCTAGCCAGAGTGGGGCCAATGGCCTATTAGCTTGCACTTCCAGCCAATTTAAAAATTCACAATGTATTTCATGTTTTGTTATTAAATAAGTATGTACATGATGTAACTCATGTTGTAAATTGGGATGTGATTCAGGTGGAACATGAAGGTGAGTTTCAAGTGGAACCACTATGTATTCTCAATAGAAAGGAAAGTATGTCGTGGAATTGAGCTGTCACTCAGGTTAAAGTGCAATGGAGGAACTTTAGTCTTGAGGAGGCTACTTGGGAAATGGAGGAAGCCATGATAAAGGCATATCCATTCATTTTCCAGAGATGATATGCTTATATTGGAGAGGATGTAATGTCCCTTAGTTTACAAACATTTGAACATTTTAATTTTTGATAGTTTATGATGTGGAAGAATAAGAAAAGACTTGTGTGAAATTATATCATCATATATATTGATGATGAATATTTTTGTAATCTTTATTTTTAATTTATTTTAATTAAAAAGAAACAAAGTTATTAGAGAATCCAGTTACAAAGTGTAAATCATTGTTCCATGGGTGATTGAAAAGGATAAAAACCACCAGAGTAAATTATTGTCCATGGGACAAGTGGAACCTTACTCCCAAAGGTGTGGGATGTGAGGGAACAATCTAGCACAAATTTAGGCCAAGAATATTCCCTAGGGTTAGGGATGACACCAGCTTGAAAAAATACCTAGGAAAACCATTTTATACAAGTATGTTATGAGGTAGGACGTTGTTGAGTACTTGTGAGAAAATTGAGTTTGATGGTTCTGAGAAAGAATCAAATTCTGAGATATCTAGAGAAGGTTATACCATTTTCAGTCCCTATGGAATAATGATTTAGTCTCAGGGGTGACAAGAACAAGTAATCTTGGTTTTTCATGTCTATGGTTGGGAGGAAGACTCATATATGTTTCTTTAATTTATTTATCTCTATTCTGGTTATGATTTATCACATGGTAGTAGGAAATGAATGTATAATCTGCATTGTTTTTTACAGTAGAGAATGTTTCAAAAATTCATGTTTATATATATATATATATGAATGAATACTGTGTTTTTTTTATCACTGAATTAATGGTAGTAGCATACACTTAAAAGCCAGTGAAATGTTTCTATTTTGAAAAGAACAATGTTTAAAATGATCACAATGAGAAGTACAAGAAAACATAGAAGAACATGTAGGTTATTATAGTTGTAAATAACCTATTATCTTAGCAATAAGCAAGAAATAATACTTAGATCTCATTATGTCTTAATTGTTTAAAATAAGAAAATACCCTAAGAATTCTTGAATAGAAACACAAGAATATAATTTATACACAGTAAATATATTGCAAACTAAAGTATATCTATGAAACTATGTTGTGAAAGGGTTTTATTTCTAAATGACTTGTTCAATATATATATGTGTGTGTGTGTGTGCGCGCTTCTTGAACATTATGGGGAACAACAAGTAAAATAAATAATACTTGTTAACCTAAACAAAGTTAAAACCCAATTGAGAGTTGAAAAATATACAACTACACTCTATATCAACCATATTGCAAGACAAGTTATATATATAGATAAAGAACAATACATTTTTTTTAATAGAAGGACCACAACTCCATTGACCATGATGATCCAGACGAAAACAATACCAGAAAATAAAACCCTAAACCAAATATTTAAACATCGACCAACGAATAATAGGGGTGAACTATACTATATGTTAAGAAAAATAATGAGTCCGTAAAACCATCGATGATGGAGACTTTGCCTTTGATAAATCTGAAACAATTCTTTTTAAACCTGCTTGCAAAATTAATATAACTATATTGTTGACCAAAAATGAATAGTTTAGGGTTTTTGAAATACCAAATAAGCTTATCTCCTCAATAGGTTAAAATGAACTCATAGACACAGAGATAAACACAATACTACCTAATATATATAACACAATAAGATAAAAATTCCTACACATTGTTACCAAATCGATAGCTTGGTGTTGTCCCCTTCATAATAACCATTACCAAACGAAAATTTCACATGGGTAACCACCAGTTATGAGCCACAATACCTGGTCGTTTTGATTGCTAACAGAGTAGGCTAGGCGCTCTAAATGGACGTTATCAACCAACCTATAAATGAAATATATATAAGGTTTTTAATAATTATGAGTCCATTTAGATATTGTAGAGTTATGTTGAGTGTTCATACTATTTGGGATATGGACTTGATCCTCTTAGTGTTCTAGGTTATGGTAATATAGTTTGTATGATTATGTTTATACATGGATAATATTAAGATTAATCACCAACATTTAAAGTATTGAGTGAGTATATAGATATATATATATTATATCATTGCATAGTCAATTGGTGATAAAGAAGTGTGTACATATATGTATTGTGGGAATTCTTCCACTTAAGGCGATTTAGTCCAACTTTTGAATAATAAATATAAATACATAAATAGTAACTTTAACCAAGGTATTTTGTGAACATATGAAGAGATTAATCTAAGTTTAATGAAGCAAGTTATAACAATTTCATTACTAAGGATAATAGCATTTTTATACCTGTGAAGAGGGTAAGTCTCATTTGTTGATGACGACCAGTGCAAGTACCTTGAATGAGTACCCTGTCATGGTAACACAATGACAATTAGATAAAAAGTAGTTAAATAAAATTATATAGGAAATTTGTATTTATAACTATATGAAATTACTCTTTACGATGAAATTAAAAATAAAATAAAAATGATTTGAAAGGGTTGTTACAACATTACAAAGATCAATGGGTCGGAATTTGCTAGATTCCATAGATTTATATTATTTGGGAATCAAGGTGAGAAAGATGGAATTTAGAGTAGGAAGAATACCAGAGATGTGTTGTGATTCTGCCACAAGGGTATAGACATCCTCTTTAACAATGGACCAACAGTGATGCAAAAAATCAGTGGTAAGTCCATCAGGTCCGAGCACTTTTTCGGGGGAGGGCAATTCCATTACAACAACTTCAACCTCAGATATGGAAATGGGGAAAATGAGTATGGCATTGTTGTCATCAAATACATGGAAAGGAATGTGCTTGGTGATGGATTGAATGACCACTGATCAATCGAGCTGCAACTTTGAAGGAAGAGAATTAAAGAAAGAGACAAGTTCCTATTCAATATCTTGATGAGAAGAGAGATTGGTACCTTAAGAGTTCTTAAGTTGAGTAATATGTTTGGAGTGGCGCCTTTGGATCATGGATCGATGAAAGAATTTATAATTACACTCCCCTTCTTTTAGCCATTAAATTTTGGATTATTGTCGCCAGAGGACCTCTTCCTTATGGTAGTGCTCATCAAGTTGGGAGGACATCTCTTACTTCTATTGGGATAAGTAGTCAGTTCTACCAGAGCTAATGATCTATTGTTGTATGTCATCCATACGTGATTCCGGGGTTCTTTGGGCTTACATTTTTTTTCCAAAAACAAATTTGTTCTAGGAACAAATATGTTGTTTATGATTTCTGAGCCTTTGTTAGAAGCGATACATGAGTGTTCCCTTGTATGTTGTTGCTTCATACCACCATTTTGAGATGTTCTCTTGAAAATCTAGATGAGAGAGCGATAATTTTTCAAATTGAAAGGTCCTCTTAATAGGGGATCCCAGAGCGTCCAAGTAGAGGCATATAGGCTAGTGATCAGAGTTCACAGAAGGAAGAATGCTAGTCATGATGGCATGACCTGAGAGCACAAGTGACTCTAAAATCAAAACATGATCTAACCAATAGATAATCTAATGGGATCATCCTCTGCAATTATTTCATGTATGAATTCCATCAAAGGTATCCATATCTATCATCTTCTAATCTTGAATGAAGGAGATAAGGGCGTCTTTGTTTGGATCCACCCTTGAATCCCACCTCGCTCTTCTCTCAGGGAGAATATTAAGTTGAAGTTTCCCCCCAATATCCAGTGGTGGTCCCCTATAACCCTCACCACTTTTCTCAGGTTATTCAAAAAGGCATATTTTCCACCAAAGTATGGGGTCCATAAACATTGGTAACAAATCTAGTTTTAGATGATCCAATTAGTCAAAAATGAGCTGAGAGGATTTTATCAGTGGTGAAGAAATTATCTAAAATAATCTTTGTTGGGTTCCATAACATAGCTAGGCCACCCACTTTCCCTCGAGCATCAAGGGTCATAGATTGGACATGCTTCCATACCTTCTCAAGGAAGGTTGTTACATTTTCCAATAACATTAAAATGCCTAGGGATTCAATCCATACCTTATTTCATAAAATTCATTTCTTTCTTTTACCATTGATAGCTTGAATTTTCTAGGAAATGATATTCATTGGAAGGATCGAGATAGGGAGGGTTGATAGGAGTCCGTGATCAGTTCATTTTGACCATAATTAACCAAGATGTCCCCAATTTCCTAAAGTAGTTCCAGGTTGGAATTTTTGCCTCATCGCTTGTCATCCTTGGGTTTTTTCTTTTGTGAATCGTGGTTTTATCTTATTGTTAAGAAACCCTAATTCTTGGTTGGATCTTGTGGGGTGATTTCCGGAAGAGGAGATTGTTTTTCTTCGATTGAGGGCATGGTGCACACATCGTCATTGATCAAGTGGAATGTATTTTATGTATCGTTTTTGACATGATTTGATCATTCTTTTCAAATAAATACCTTCCAGATCCATATCGTCCATTTCCCCATCATTTCAATCCTCAACATCAGTACCCACAACTACAACCTCTAAATCCAAAGGCTCAAAGGGGTCAACGAGAGGCTACTAAGATTTGGGATGATCATAATTGCTCGAAGGGTTTGGTGGTTCCTAATACATCGAGGGGTCCACATGGGGCTTAGAATGGTTTGCATCAGTGGGGTCCTCTGGATGGTACCCCAATATTTCAAAGATATTCTTGGAGGCATTAGAATTGATCAGGTCTAGTTGTGGAAATTTTCTACTATATTGATGCTTGTTTGCAACCTTGACAAATCCCTCCTCATCTCTTAGGTTCTCATATTTTAGAGGCTTAGGAGGGTTATTCAACAGAAAAGCATGAAAGAGATGTCCATGCTCATGGAATCTATGACATGGAAAGGGGATGAACTCATAGTCCAAGGTTTGGATCCTGTTTGAATCTTAGTAGTTGAGGTAGATCGATTATGGGATGGGCACTGAAACATTCATGTATATGCATATTTTATCATAAGAAATATATTTACCTTGTTTAGTTTCCTCGACAGTCTTTACAAAGGTTCCCAATGTATTTTCAATACATGTTAGGATATCCTAGTCCTAATATTCATGCTAAAGGGAATAAAGGCAGACCCAAGTAGGGTCATAGGATAAATATTCATTATCTAGGATAAATTTTTTATCCAGTAGAAAAGATGAAGTCCTGCAAAATGAAAGCAGTAGGGGCCATTCTCAAAAATCCTTTCCCCATCCTCTTGTTGGTGAAAAATCACCATGAAGAATCCCTTAGATCCAATTTTGAGCTTGATATGACCTTTGGGTTTCCACCAAGCATTGATCTAGGAAACAAGATCTCTTTCAATGGGCCAAATCCCCCCAAAATTGTCAATAACAGTGTGATCCTTTATAAATTAAACATAGTTTCCTATGTGTTCTGAGCGTATTTCATATTTGGGTATCTCCTTTGATTCTGGAATGAATTAACGTGGTATCCACTTACTAGCCCCAGTACTAGGCTATGAAATATTCATCATAATGGTGTCATGAATTTTTGTTGTATCCTCCTCTCTGTTGGCAAGGACGAGGTTGTAAGGGGGTCCATTTGAGATTGCATTAGAGACACCGACACTAGAATGAGAAAGAGAATATTTCTAAGAAGAGGGGATAGCCCCCCTTGGAGGCTCCATCATGAGGCATCACTATGAACGAGAGAGGTCAAAAACCTGAAAACCCTAGGGGAGGATTGAATTCCTAAAAACCCTAAACCATAGCAGGGAGTATCTCATTGAAATAAGGAATTTCAAAATGGTGGATGTATCATTATATAGAATCTCAATGGTTCAAGAGTTGTGGTAGTTTCTGATATTATCTTAGATTCCAAATTCTTAACTTTCTGATTACAAGGATGTGATTGCAGACTTCAAGGAATAAAACCTCCTACAACCCACAACTTATAGTCAAGAACTCCATCCGACAAGAAAAAGAAATACAATAATTAGGTAAAGTAGTTTTATGAAAAGAACATCCCAAATGTCATTTTTCATTCCAAGGAAGTGCACCAAAATATTTTTAAGTATACATGGCCTCTTCAAAGGATAAATACTTATAAGAGAAACTTAATCCTAGCTAGACCACCTAAGAAGAGGATAACTTGCTTACTGTCTTATAAATATAATCTTTAGTTATATATCATTATACTTATATACTATTAATAATAGTAGTTTATATTTGTGTTCTTTTCAAAAGTCACAACATATCATGTCTTTTGATTTTCATTTAAGCAACCAACACAACTATGCAAGGATATTATCTACTAGTATAGCCCTAATAGAACATCGAAGGAAATAACTATACTTGAGAATATATTTGTTTTTTTATTATTGGCTATTTTATAAGAATAAATAATTATTTTCCTTTTTATTTGTGAAGTAGTGATTAAAGTTATATTCCCTATACCAACTTCCTAGCATGGAGTCATTACAAAATTATTGAAAATTTCATAATTCTTTTAAAGTCAAATTACAATGATATGGAACACTAATGCTTGGACTTGGAAATTCATGCATCTAGATTATCCATCCTGTTGCGGTTCTCGTGTGGCATCACTTCCCTTAATTATCCCCTTGTCCTTGTGTGATCTGAAAGGATGAATAGAGTGGAAATTTCACGTGAATTGAACTATGCACAAATTGCTTTGTGACATGGAGAACTAAGTCTTGGATTTGGAAATCCATGTCATTGGCTCATCCACCTCGATATGTCCCCTGCTGACCTAAATACTCTTTGTCATCCTTGTGCCCATGTGTAACTTGAGAGGATGAATACATGGAAAATATGATTCAACGGTGAATTGTGGTGGACACATGAAGTAGTGATTAATGTTATATTTCCTATAACAAATTTTCTACTCTCAGTTGTTTCAAATTTATTAATAGTTCTATAGTTCCTTTTAAGCCAAATTATAATGACATCATGGAGCATTGAGGCTTGTATTTGGAAATCTAAGCATTCAACTTGTCCACCTCATTATGGTCCCCATGTGAATTGATTTCCCTCCACCAGCCCTATGTCCCCATGGAATGCCCTAAAAAGATTAACAAAATGAGCATTTCGAGTTAATTTGAACTATGTGCAAATTACCTTGTGACATGGCGAACTGAGTTTGCATTTGGAAATTCATGCATTTGGATCATCCAACATGTCATGTTCCTCATCTGATCCAATTGTTCTCCATCGACCCCATGCGTCTGTGTGACATGAGAGGATGAATATTGTTGGACAAACTGTCATTCATGTGTTGTCATTGATGTCAACAGTATATCAGTCAACAGAAGATGTCAAACAACATGATCGAAAAATCAAAGCTTGGGAGGAAAAACGCATTTCACAGTATATCAGGAAGCAGAAGAAATTCGTGATTATTGTTGATCACGACATGATCAACAATGTTCCTATGATAAAAGCTCGGGAGGGTTAGCAAACACAGAGATCAAAACTCGGAAGGAAAAGCGTAAGCTCAACAACCGTCCGATCAAAGTTAGAAGCCTCAACAGTCGTCCGATCAAGAGGTTGACTGTGTTGATGGTCTCATATAACGCGCATCGGTCATATGAATGACCATGGGCTTGCAGACCATCGAAATATCATGACCGTCGGATCTGCAAGCCATCAACAACTAGAATGAATTGCGGGGAGAGAAAGCAGAATTAAACCACTTGCTAGTTACAATCCCGCAATTCATCTAGATCGTTAGATCACACGGCTTCAACGATCTACAACTGCGGTTGATCCAACTAATGACTAGTTTAAGTCAGATTAAATCGTGACCATCGGATGCGCAATCGCAAAATCTATGACAGGGATAGATTACGGAGATTGAAAGGAAAATTAAATCACTCGCAAATTGTAGTTCCAAAATCATCGTCGACCGTTGATATACTTCGAGAATATCCACAACCATCAGATCATCTCAATGTGGAAGGATAGGATAAGCGGGGCTAAAAGGTTGAGATTTTGATTAGCCGAATACCTGTCAATTGTCGAATTAAACCTGATTCCCGCCAGCCGTTGGATCATGTTAAAGTGGAAGGACAAGATAAGATACAAGTGTTGCATCACAGACAGATCGAAATGTCGATCTAAAGATCCTAATCAATGAACATATTTCACTTCGGGTTTAAAGTTGCGAGGAGTTTACGCTCAGGAAAGATTGAGATGTGAAACACCCGAAGCCTGGAGATCCGAAATGAATAAGGATAGTTGGATTTGGAGGACAAACAAGGATCGTTGGATTAGGATTGTTGGTCAACAGACCACATCAATAAGGACATGCAACAGTCCACGTCAGCAATGACACATGGCACAATCAGACACTGACAAGTGTCAAGTTGATTCAACATTTCATGTACGTGAAAATCACAAATCCGAGTGACACGTGGCAACTACTAGGCTCATAACATGTCATCAAGTGACGTAAGTAAGTGACATCACTCCGGAGGTAAGAAAGGGTTTAAGACTCGAAATCTTCGAAGTCCGGAGACCCAGAGGAGATCTCGACCATCGATCTAATGACGGGTGTATTCTCGACTGTCAATCTACCACAGTGGAAGGATAGTGTAAAGTTGAATTGTTAACTGATAGCAAGTGGTCTCCACTGTATTATGACTCACCACAACAAGTGATTACTCCGGAGGAAAGAAGGTGTTGAGATATGAAATCTCTGAAGTCTAAAGACCCGGAGTAAAAGGTGGTCATCTATCTCGATGTGTGATTAAGTCCTAACCGTCGAATTTAGCAGTGAAAGGATGAATATAAGGATCAAAGATGATTGTTGATCTGGTTCCGTGAAATAAATCGTTCGATCTAAATTCGAAGGTTTGAAATGTTGAAATCCCGAAGCTCCAAAGTGAGAAGTTTCGTCAGTCGTCCATATCGTCCGAAGATTGAATCGTGACCATTGATTTGATAAAGCGCTCAAGCACTCATTTGGCTTAGCATATGGTTACTGCTGATGTTTATATGATATAAGAGTTTTAAAAGGAAACTGTTATACGTAGCTATAGTCGATAATCACGTGGTTCTGTAATGCTCGATCATATGAAATGGATTGAAGGAAGCATCTCCGTAGAAATTGGGCTCTGTGAAAATAACAGAGATTCAAGATCGAGTATAAAGGATTAAATCAGTCCATGACTGTGATCAATTTATGAAAAACCTTCACGGTAAAATAAATAAACAATAATTAAGATTAATTAATCGAAGAGGTGCGATGGTCGAAATGAAGGGACATAGTTGTGTCACACTCACACTGTTTGAAGAGTATATAATCAAGGAAGAGTGTTGAGAAGAAGAGTGTCTCTGTTGTCCAGATCAAAAGATCAAAAGCTGAAGCAGATTCCAGGAAGAAAAGCTAATGCCTATGCATTAAGGGTGGTTGGGTGGTGCAAGGGCAGGTTGGTGCATGCAGAGGGAGTTGGTGCTTTCTTGTTAGTTGTAGCTGACTAAAAAGGGGGCCATAGCCTCGTACCAGTTGGTGTTGGTAAAATAGGGTGTGGGTGCGTCCCGGTCAGTTGGTGCTGATAAAAAAGGAAGTACATCTTCCTTCTATGTAAAATGTAAAACAAATTTTGCAGTTAATAGAAAAGAGTTCGTGGTTTTCTCAATTGGGTTCCACGATAAAAATACTGTGTTTAGATTAATCTGTTTGCATTGATAAATAAAAAATTGATATAATTGTTGTGTCATTGATTCACCCCCCCCCTCTCAGTGACAAGATTTGATCCTTCAATTGGTATCAGAGTGGGTTCCTTCAAAATACTATAACAAACTTGAAGGTAGATCCTGAAGATGGATCAACAAGAGGGAATGTCTAACAACAAAGCACCATTGTTCAATGGAGGAGGCTATGCTCTGTGGAAAATAAGAATGAAAAAATTCATGTTGGATCTTAGTTTTGATATCTGGAAATCTGTTGTAGATGGTTACATTTCACCAACTATTCCACCCAAAGACTCTTGAGGAAAGAAAATCTGTAATGACAACTCAGGAGCAGTTAATGGAATTCTATCAGGGTTGACTAATTCTATATGTGTGAAAGTTATGCATTGCAAATCAACCAAAGAAATCTGAGACAAATTGGAAGTTGTATATGAAGAAGATGACAAAGTCAAGGAAGCCAAACTACAGACCTATAGAAGTCAATTTGAAAATATGAAAATGAAAGAAGAAGAAAATATTGCTAAGTACTTTCATAGGGTAGATGAAGTGGTTAACTCAATTAGAGTGGCAGGAGAAGAAGTTACAGATAAATCCACTGTGCAAAAAATACTAAGGTCATTACCTATGAGATATGATGCAAAGATTTCTTCAATTGAAGATAGATATGATCTAAGCACACTCACAGTTGATCAAATCCATGGAATTTTTACATCATATGAAATGAGAGCAGGGAATGATAAATCAACAAAAGATGAAACAGTTTTCAAAGCATCTAAGACAAAGATAAATCAGAAGAAAAAACTTCAATCCTGCCATCATGAAGAATCTGTTGTGGAAGAATCCAATTTCATTAGAAAACTTCAGAAAGGATCAAGGAAGTACAAAGGCAAGCTTCCTTTCAAATGTTTTAACTGTGGCAAAGTTGGTCATTTTGCATCCAAGTGTCCCTATCCCAAGGAGGACCCTGAAGATGAAGAAAATAAAACCAAACAATACCAGAAGAAGGAAAAACCCAACTACAAGAAAAAGTTCTACAAAGGGAAAAAGACTTTCTACTCAAAAGAAGAAAATAACAGCTCGTTAGAGTCTAGTGACAATGATGAGTCTGATGATGATAAAGTCCTTTTATTAGGTATTGAAGAATCTAATGAGATAGAAAAAATTAAACATGAGAAGGAGTTAGAAGATGAAGCATAAGTTAATGTGGAGGAAGAATTTCGCAGTGCCTTGGATGAATTAAGAAAATACAAAATCATATATAGACAGTTGAAAAGTTTTGTAGTTGAACAAAAGGAAAAATATGAACAAGAAGAAAAGGAGATGGAAAAACTCACGAGCAATCTGAAAAAAACAAATCTTAGAAGCAAACAAGATCGAAGAAAGTCTGGAAAAGTCTCTTAAGGAAAAACAAATAACTTGTGAAAGAATGGAGGCAGAAATAGTTCATCTAAAAAAGGAAATGGACGCAAAAATCATTCAAACAAAATCTGAAAATAGCTCTAAAATATTAGATAAGATTATTACCACACAAAGGGATTCAGGTAATAAAAATGGAGTTGGTTATTCTCAAAAGGAAATCCAGGTTAACTCAAAATCTTATTCAGATGCTCTCCTCAGTACATTCAAGAAGAAAAATGAAGAGAAGATTAGTAATGATCGAACTCCAGAAGATTACTTCCACCCATCAAGAAGGAAGACAAGACAATACCAAAGAAGTTTTATCAAAACATGTATCCTCGCATTTTCCTTGGTTATTGATTTGCATGCTCTAATTTCGGACACAAAGCTATAAATTGTAGAGCATATAGAAAGAAAAATATGAAGGTTAAGAACTATATCCTTAAGGATAAACAAGTAGAAAATCGAGTTAAAAGCAGAAACTATAACTCCTTTGCACCTCTACAAGAAGGGGACTTACAATGCTTCAGATGTCATAACCATGGACATAAGGCCATTAATTGCAGATTAATGGAAGTCTCGGAACAACCAAAGTTCATTAGAGAACAAAAGAAACTTTGGAGAGAAAAAACATCGAAAAGGAAATGTCTTATTGCCCTAAAAGTTCAAGATAAAAAGGATCTATGGTATGTTGATAGTGGGTTCTCTAAACATATGACAGGTAACAAGGAAAAGTTTTTAGACTTAAAGAAACAAAAAGTTAACGTTGCATTTGGTGATAATGCTTCAAGTAACATGCTTGGGAAAGGCACTGTGAGCTTGGGAAAAGACAAAGCCAGAAATGTGCTACTTGTCGAAAAAATGAAGCCTAGTTTATTAAGTGTCGGTCAAACCTGTGATCAAGGACACTTCTGCATATTTGATTCCAAAAAATGTGAGATTAGGAGAGAAGACACAAGAAAATTAGTTGGTACTTCTCCCAGAACTCCTGAAAATGTACATATACTAGATGCAAAATTGAATGAGGAGTGTCATATAAATTTAGTCGATGAAAGTTGGCTATAGAATAGAAGGTTGGGGCATATTAACTTTGACAATATTGTGAAAGTCAACAACCTTGGTGCAGTAAGAAACTTGTCAAAAATCATAAAACCCTCAAATGTTATGTGTAGACACTGTCAACTAGGGAAACAAACTAGAATAAGGTTCAAGGAAAAAGAATACACAAGCTCTAAACCTTTAGAGCTTGTTCACACTGACCTATGTGGACCTACGAGGACCAAGAGTTTGCAAGGAGAGTCTTACTTTATGTTGTTCATTGATGACTTTACTAGAATGGGTTGGATATGTTTTCTCAAAGAAAAATCAGAAGCACTCAACAAACTCAAAGCCTTTAAAACCCTTGTTGAAAATGAAAAGGAGACAAAAATCAAATGTCTTAGATCAGACAATCATGGTGAATTCACCTCAAAAGAGTTTGATGTATTTTGTGAAACCCAAGGAATAAAAATACTATTCTTTGCTTCCAGAACACCTCAACAAAACGAGATTGCTGAGAGAAAGAATAGAACAATTCAGGAGGTTGCAAGGACTATGCTCAATGAAGCAAAATTGTCAAATGGATATTGGAGGGAAGCTGTAAGCACAACAATATACATTTTGAATAGAGGTCAACTCATGGTTAATAGTGATAAGACCCCTTATGAACTATGGTTTGGAAGAGTTCCATCAGTAAAATACTTCAAGGTCTTTGGAAGTAAATGCTACATCAAAAGACTAGATGAGAGTCTTAGAAAATTTGATGCCGAATCTGATGAAGGTATTTTTCTTGGATATGCTTCAAACAAGAAAGAATACAGATGCTACAATATTAGATCACATAAGATTGTTTAGAGTGAAGATGTCAAGGTAGATGACCTAAAAACGATAAGGATAAAAAATCAAGAAACCATATCTAAAAATGAAGATAAAGATGATGATGAAAATGGGTATATAAAGACCAAAAAATAAAAATGTCATTGGAACTAAATGGGTATATAAAAATAAAATGAATGAATATAGGCAAGTAATCAGGAACAAAGCCAGATTAGTATGTAAAGGGTATGCTCAGGTTGAAGGAGTAGAATATGAAGAAACATTTTCACATGTGGCCAAATTAGAGGCAATTAGGATGTTCTTAGCTTTCTCCAGTTACAGAAAACTTAAAGTGTATCAAATGGATGTCAAGTCAACATTTCTCAATGGAAACCTAGAAGAGGAAGTCTATATTGAGCAACTAGAAGGGTTTCAATTAACCAACAAAGGAGACTATGTTTGTAAATTAAAGAAAACACTCTATGGACTAAAACAAGCACCCAGAGCATGGTATGCAAGGCTAGACTCTTATTTACATAAATAGGGCCTCAAAAGGGGATCAATAGACAACAATCTTTATTGCAAAATCGATGGCAATAACATGATCATTGTGGAAGTTATGTTGATGATATTATATTTGGTAGCGATGATGAAGAAATGAGTAAGGACTTTGCTAAGATGATGCAACAAGAATTTGAAATGTCTTTTCTTGGCGAACTGAATTTCTTCCTTGGATTACAAATAATACAATCCAAAAGAGGATTTTTTATCCATCAGTCTAAATATGTTAAGGACATGCTTAAGAGATTCCAGTTAGAGGATTGCAAACCTGTTAGTACACCTATGACAGTTGGATGCAAACTAAGCAAGGATGATGAGTCCAAAGCTATAGATCCAAAACACTACATATCAATGATTGGCAGTTTGCTCTATGTAACAACTTCTAGACCTGATGTCAAGCAAGTTGTTGGGATGGTGGATAGATTCCAAGCAGCACCAAAGGAGAGCCACCTTCAAGTTGTAAAAATAATCTTTAGATATTTGAAAGGAGCCATAGATATTGTTTTGTGGTACCCTAGCAAGGATTCATTCACATTAAAATCCTATTCATATGTTGATTGGGTAGGAAGTGTAGATGACAGAAAAAGTACAAGTGGAGGAGCATTCTTTTTGGGAGAATCATTGGTTGCTTGGATAAGCAAGAAACAATCCTTAATTTCTTTGTCTAGCACTAAAGCTAAGTATATTGTAGTAGCATAATGTTGCACACAAGTGGAATGGATGAAACAAACTCTATGAGACATCAAAATAGTATTTGAAGAACCCACAACTATCCACTGTGATAATACAAGCGTGATAAGTCTCTCTAAGAACCCTGTCCAACACTCAAAATAGAAACACATTCCCATAAAGTACCACTATCTAAGAGATCAAGCTGAAAACAAGAACATTAAATTGGAATATGTTCCAACACAAGAACAAGTGACATATATTTTTATAAAACCCTTAAGCAGAGATGTATTTGAATATCTCAGACAAAAATTGGGAGTAATCCTTCTTCCTACCTAAATATCTCAAGAAAATAATGAATCAGTTGGAACCTATTCAAAGGGAGATAGCAATCAACGTCAGAAGGAGTCATTCAGTTATGACAAGAAAAGTGTGATTACAGGAGGAAATACTAGGTGTCAAAATAAAAATAAAAAATAATAATAAAAAAAGTATTTATACAGACAAATCATAGGAGGAGAAACCCTTTTCCATTGATGCCAAAGGGGGAGAGTAAATTCAGAGGACAAAAGCATCACCACGGGGGGAGATTGTGTATGAAGTTGGTGTGTTTCCCTCAATGACAAAGGGGGAAATTGTTGGACAAATTGTCATTCATGTGTTCTCATTGATGTCAACAGTATATCAGTCAACAAAAGATGTCAAACAACATGATCAAAAGATCAAAGCTTAGGAGGAAAAGTGCATTGCACAGTATATCAGGAAGCAGAAGAAATTCGTGATTATTGTTGATTACGACAGGATCAACAATGTTCCTACGGTAAAATCTCAGGAGGGTTAGCAAACATAGAGATCAAAACTCGAAAGGAAAAGCGTAAGCTCAACAACCGTCCTATCAGAGTTAGAAGCCTCAACAGTCGTCTGATCAAGAGGTTGACCACGTTGATCGTCTAATATAACACACATCGGTCATATGAGTGACCGTGGGCTTGAGGACCGTTGAAAGATCATGACCGTCGGATCTGCAAGCC
Organism: Picea engelmannii; assembly: GCA_009831015.1. NCBI lineage: Eukaryota > Viridiplantae > Streptophyta > Pinopsida > Pinales > Pinaceae > Picea > Picea engelmannii. Next base: position 77,852 of record ML799252.1, read on the forward strand.
ATCAACGACAGGAATGAATTGCGAGGAGAGAAAGTAGAATTAAACCACTTGCTAGTTACAATCTCGCAATTCGTCTAGATCGTCAGATCACATAGCTTCAACAATCTACGACTGCGGTTGATCCAAATAACGACTAGTTTAAGTCAGATTAAATTGTGATCGTCGGATGCGCAATCGCAAAATCTATGAAAGGGATATATTGCAGAGATTGAAAGGAAAATTAAATCACTCGCAAATTGTAGTTTCACAATCATCGTCGACCGTTGATCTGCTTCGAGAATATCCACAGCCGTCGGATCATTTCAATGTGGAAGGATAGGATAAGTGGGGCTAAAAGGTTGAGATTTTGATTAGCCGAATACCCGTCAACCATCGGATTAAACCCGATTCCCGTCAGTCGTTGGATCATGTTAAAGTGGAAGGACAGAATAAGCTACAAGTGTTGCATCATAGACAGATCGAACCATCGATCTAAATATCCTGATCAACGAACATAATTCACTTTGGGTTTAAAGTTGTGAGGAGTTTACGTTCAGGAAAGATTGAGATGTGAAATACCTGAAGCCCAGAGATCCGAAATGAATACAGATCATTGGATTTGGGGGGCAAATGAGGATCGTTGGATCAGGGTTGTTGGTCAGCAAACCACGTTAGGAAGGACACGCAACAGTCCACGTCAGCAATGACATATGGTGCAATCAGAAATTGACAAGTGTCAAGTTGATTCAACATTTCAGGTATGTGAAAATCACAAATCCAAGTGACACGTGGCAGCTACTAGGCTCATAACACGTCATCAAGTGACGTAAGTAAGTGACATCACTCTGGAGGTAAGAAAGCGTTTGAGACTCGAAATCTCTGAAGTCTGGAGACCCGGAGGAGATCTCGATCATCGATCTAATGACGAGTGTACTCTCGACCATCGATCTACCACAGTGGAAGGATAGTGTAAAGATGAATTGTTAATCGACAGCAAGCAGTCTCCACTGTATTATGACTCACCACAGCAGGTGATTACTCTGGAGGAAAGAAGGTGTTGAGATCTAAAATATCTGAAGTTCGAAGACCCGGAGTAAAAGGTGGTCGTCCATCTCGATGCGTGATTAAGTCCTAACCGTCGGATTTAGCAGTGAAAGGATGAATGTAAGGATCAAAGCTGACCGTTGATCTGGTTCCGTGAAATAAACCGTCCGATCCAAATTCGAAGGTTTGAAATGTTGAAATCCCGAAGCTCCGAAGTGCGAAGCTCTGTCAGCTGTCCATCTTGTCGGAAGATTGAATCGTGACCATTGATTTGATAAAGCACTTAAGCACTCGGATGGCTTAACATCTGGTTACCGCCGATGGCCATATGATATAAGAGTTTTAAAAGGAAACTGTTATACGTAGCTATAGTCGATAAGCACGTGGTTCTGTAACGCTCTATCATATGAAATGGTTTGAAGGAAGCGCCTCCGTAGAATTTGGTCTTTGTGAAAATAACAGAGATTCAAGATCGAGTATCAAGGATTAAATTGATCCATGACTGTGATCAATTTATGAAAAACCTTCACGGTAAAATAAATAAACAGTAATTAAGATTAATTAATCGAAGAGGTGTGATGGTTGAAATGAAGGGACATAGTTGTGTCACACTCACACCGTTTGAAGAGTATATAATCAAGGAAGAGTGTTGAGAAGAAGAGTGTCTTTGCAGTCCAGATTAGAAGATCAAAAGCTGAAGCAGATTCTAGGAAGAAAAGCTAATGCCTATGCATTAAGGGTGGTTGGGTGGTGCAAGAGCAGGTTGGTGCCTGCAGAGGGAGTTGGTGCTTCCTTGTCAGTTGCAGCTGATTAAAAAGGGGGTCGTAGCCTCCTACCAGTTGGTGCTGGTAAACTAGGGTGTGGGTGAATCCTGGTCAGTTGGTGTTGATAAAAAAGGAAGTACATCTTCCTTCTATGTAACATGTAAAACAAATTTTGCAATTAATAAAAAATAGTTTGGGGTTTTCCCAATTGGGTTCCACGATAAAAATACAGTGTTTAGATTCTGTTTGCATTAATAAATACAAAATTGATATAATTGTTGTGTCACTGATTCAACCCCTCCTCTCAGTGATAGGATCTGATCCTTCAGAATACATGTAAGGAGATCATATGTATTGGTTCAGTGATTTGAGCAAGGAAATTCTAGTTTTTCAATATATATATATATATATATATATAATTTGTCAATCTTCTATCATTAGGGAGGATAGGGAAGGACAATGGAAGAAAGGAGAGAAGCATGGATGAACTTATTATTATTCCTCTTACCACACTAAGTATTTTCAATAGTTATATCTAAAAATACCATCAATTGTTTGTATATTAAAATTGCAAAACTTAAATTGTTGCATGAGACACATTTTTCAAGCTCATTGTCATTGATTAAGCTCATTTCTCCATCATGAAAGGTTTCACTTCATTGGTAATATTTCTAATAATCTACTTCATTGGTAATATTTCTAATAATCTTTCTCAACTTGGAAGCTATATTTATTTTCTCTTACTATTAACCATTTTCTTCTACCTACCATGATGGAGAAAGACTAATAAAATGGTTATTTTAAAAAGGATGCTTATTCACAAAAAGATAAGCTTTATAAATTAATTACATTTCTTAAAGAGAGAAAAAATCATATATGTTTACTAATAAAATGGTTAAACCATTTTAAAAAGGATGCTTATTCACAAAAAGATAAGCTTTATAAATTAATTACATTTCTTAAAGAGGGAAAAAATCATATATGTTTATGATTCACATATGGTCAAGTACACTGAATGAAAGATGATTTCCATTCCTATTCAAATCTTCATAAATAATGAAGATATGATGAACAAATTAGGGTTAATACAATATCCATATGGTAACAAACAAATGCCATTATCTTCTTTTTGGTGCATACAACATTTAATGCTCATAAGAAGACGTTTCCTCATCAAATCAATGACTCACAATTTTTAGCTGCAAATAAATCTCTATAATTGAAATCCATGTGGGAAAACTTAAAATGACATTAAAAGGGAATTTACATTGAATGCTTATTTGACATGTGCTTATAGTATTTACAGTGAATGTTTCGGTGGCAGCCTTCCTGGCATTTCCTGCAACCATCGCATTGAAGCAAACAATCTCTGGCATTTTCATGTGCCAACAATATGTCAGTGCAGCAGGCACAGCCCCCAATGTCCACCTGCAGTACCTGCTTGGCATTTTCTGCAACCAGCACAGTGAATCAAACAGTCGCTAGCATTTTCATGCACCAATAATATGTCAATGCAGCAGGCACGCTAGCATAAATTAAATGAAAACTGTGCGCACTCTATAGACTTGCAGAGAATCGTTGATCACATGGCATTGACCCGGGACCAGGGATCAAAATTGAGGTCTTCATTGCCTTTCAAGAGACTTGTAGCCCTTCATAGAAGGGTTTAAAATCATTTTGAATGCAAATGAAAATTAACATAAAAAAACACTTGTCCAATTTGAAATAGAAATTATTTCATATTTTTTCATTTGAAGGGTAAGGATAAATTTCTTAATATATTCATTTTTAGTTGTTTTTATGAGTTGGAAAATTTCCTTAATATATTTTACTTTTTATTATTTTTATAAGTTTTTTCTTTTACTAGTGATTTTCCCCTATATCTTAGTAATAGAAAAATAATGTTAACAATTTTTCATGTATCAAGTGAGTTCAAAAAAAGAATTGTTATATTTTTTCTACAGTACAATCCTATTTTTATGGAGATAATGCATGCATGCATATTCTATTTATTAAACTAAATCATGAATTGTCAATTTATTTTATCAAGGCGACCCTTCCCAAGTTCTTTATCTTTGTTCAGATTTGGTATTATTGATTGTCATCTTTGCTCCGCTCTAGGTGTAGAATTTTCGAACAAGGCAATTTCCAGTGGGGCATTGCTAGATGGATACTCGAGCTGTATGGGCCATCGTAGGGATGGTTCTCCGCACACACCTATGGGTGGCTTCACCCATCCATTATGTTCAATTTATTTTTCATCTCCGGTAGCATCATTGTAATGGGTAGTTAGAGGCTAAACTACTTCTTTCTGGTGTGGAAAAGTCAAACATTCACACCAAAACTTTTGCTTGGAGAAGGATAAAGAGCCAAGCAAGAGCCAAGCCCCTGTAACGGACCGCAACGGGTTTTACTGTAACAGGGTTTTTCCAGAGAGGAAAGATAATTCTTTTTTATCCTTTTTTGCTTTAAACGACAGTTCTTGGAAACAAACTTGTAAGAGTTGTTTTGAGAATGTAAAGGTTCTTGAAAAGGTTTTTTAATATTATTAGATTTTTTTGGATTTTTTTTCCTTGAAAAAAAATGTAATGAGTAGTCGATTTCGGGAAAGCGCAATCAAGGGCTTCATCTTTGCTCCTATACACACTTGAATTCTTTCTATGTAACGAATGACATCCTCCCAATACTTTGCTAATTTTTTCGGAATATAAGTGTGGTACCTCCACAGCCTCAGGGTTTGTACCTTGGCACTGTTACAGACTATGTATTAACGCTGAGATCCATACCTTCGTGATCCATAGCCAGTAGTAGCAATCCATATTTCAGTTCTCTATCTTCTT
>ML799252.1:95568-121138 GCA_009831015.1 Picea engelmannii
ATCCTGCCAAACCATCACCCAATACCGCTCCTCTCCCTACTTAATACTTGTCCTCCACTCACCCTCTCTCCTTTTCATACCCCTCACCCCCCGCTCATACTTCCCCTCTCATCACGCGCCACCTGTCCCCTCATTCTCGATAACATCCACTTCTTCGCCTATCCCTATCGCTTACACTCTCTCATCCACTCATCCCATCTCCACTGGACATCTGTCACCACGTCATCATATTCGATGATCAATCAAATTTACCACATCACCGTTGACTGACCACTGCCCCACAATGATCCTACACTAAATTAAGTTTTCATCACCATCACCCACCGTCACACTATTTGCTGGCCGAGAATCCATGAAGACAGTTTCGACCTCATTCCAGATGTCAAAGGCATGAAAACACCTGACATTTGAAGATCAATGAGCAGTCAACCACTTCCAAATATCAATGCATGATTTTTCAGTAGTAGCTCAATCATCAATAAAGACCAACAATGCAACAAAAGTCGAAGACATATCAACATCAGATCTCACAAAACAACCTCAACAACTCGAAAATTATTGTAACCTGTCTAGATTCAGTGGAAAAAACATTTCTAACAATTAGTTTAGATTTTCTTAAAAAAAATCCTACTCATTTATGACAGGATCTTTGTAAATAACTTATAAATACTTCACATTTCGAAGTATGAAGGGTCGGTTGGGACCTGTATGTAGGATATGATCAATATTGTACAGTAGCTCACAGAGCCTCCTTTGATCAATTTTTCAGGAATACAATAGTGATTACAGGATTCTCGTGTCACTTATGTTGGTGAAGTAAATTTGTCTTTGTATATGTGTTTTCACTGTTATTCAACTATTATCCATAACTTCTGAATTATTCAATAAAAGAATAGGAGCAATTTTTTTTTAAATGTACACTCTGCCTCTGGCTGTGAATAATTTATATGTTTTCTACTAGAAGGTCAGTCCCATAATTCTTAATTGCTCTAGTACAATCCTATCTTCTCAACTTTTTATTTCACGTCACTCAACAATCTTAAGAATCCAACAAAGTGCCTATCCTGTCCTGTAGTGTCTCATGTAGAACCTGCCTTGATTGAACACAACCTCTTTGACTCCATTTTCACAATGGCCCATCTTCCCTGTTCCAACCAACAAATTCAAAAACCAAACCCTGTGTTATCATAACTAGGCTAAAATTTCCAGCAAACAAAGCTAAATATTATAGAGAGATCCCTCTCTGAGTCAAGGAGGGCTAGATCCTGGACTCCAAAGTGGTTTTGTAGTTACCTCTGTCAACGTATTCCTCAGCCTAAGAAATTACAGAGTGCTAACACATAAGAGGTTGGATTTGCTTGTGCGCACATGGAAGCAATTCACACACACAAGGAAAAACAAAATTGGCATGTGCCACCAGAATGGTTGCACGCACAGTGGTAAAGACATGTTCTGGGTGCATGACGCATGCACAGTAAAGTCGTGTGCTCAGTATGCTTGTATGTGCAGTTGCATTGAGTTACTTCCACTATTATAAATTGTTTCAAAGAAAAGGTGTTGCACTACTCAACTTGGGGTTGAGCGCGTTACTTCAAGTAATTCTACACAAACTAATGTTATAAAGCAGAGTTTGTGCACTAGATTTTGGAGTAGTGTTTCTCAATAGTAAGTTGGGTAACATTACAAGTGAGTATCATAGCAGTTTGATAAGTAACATGTATGTTAGATATTGGTATCAGAGCTATGGTTTCAACACTGAGCTTGCATTAGTCGAGTTTCTACGTAAGGAAAAATTTGGACTGGTAAGTGGACAAATTTGGGAATTACAACATGGCCATGGTGCACCTAAAATAGGAATGCATAAGTGTGCGCACTAAATTCCAGACATTGTGGGGTGTTGCATTGAAAATGCGCAGTAAACAATGGTTCATGGGTGTGTGTACACTAAAAATTGGGGTTGTGCGAAACAAAATTGTGGTGCATGCACAATACTGATACACAATATATGTGTTGAATATTGACATAATTCATTGGTACGTGTTGAATACCAGTGCACGTATGGGGTTCATAAGAAATTAAGGAAGAGTAAAAGGGTATTTGGATGAATTCCAAATGACTAGGATATACTACGCAAGATTCGGGATTGCAGAACGGAGCAGTCATTGGGTAATTTTTGGACAAAATAGTCTAATTATTCACCTAAGAAATAAGAAGAAATGATTCTGAGAAAAAGATGTAGAGTTTTCATGAAGTTGTTGCATGAATTCGTCTAACAAATCTTATTGTCTACACATTTTGCAGAATTATCAACGATTAGAGCATGACATAATCAACGTAGAAATTCAAAAAAGCATAGAAGATGCTTAGAGAGCTTTTATCCATGACGATGAATTCAGAGATCTGTATGTCAGTTTGGGTGTTGATGGTATAAAATCCAAGTAGGAGCGCATTAACTTGGTAGAAACCATAAAGGGACTGCAAAAAAATGTTCAAAGCTATAAAGATGATAATGAAAGGCTTATGAAAGCCAAGGAGCAACAAGATGAATTCATGTCAAGTTGATGCAAATATTGGACATAATAGAAAATAAAATGGATAAGGAGACAAAGTCAAGTAGGTCAAGAAGTCACATGTCTCATCATGAGAAAAAAAGAGAAGCAATAAGTGTTGATAGACATCATCACCACTCACCAAAGCATTCACTTAGGAAAGTACGTTGTATCTCAAGTCCATCTCTTGTCAGAAATCATAAGAGAAGGACTGGGATGGACGAGCTACGGGGAGAAATGAATCAGATCAAGCCTCCTACCTTTTATGGTGAACAAAAGAAGGATGAATATGCAAAGACGTGGTTGTTGGGTATGAGGAAGTACTTCCAGCTGCATAATTATCCTACACAGGAAAAAGGAAGAATTTCCATCTATTAGCTAAAAGGAAAAGCATCAATGTGGTGGGATTAGTTCATGCAAGTGAAACATAGTGATGCAAAGAAGGTTACTTGGAGGGAGTTTAAGAGGCATTTTCAAAAGAAATACTTGTCCAAGAGATACTATGACAAGAAAATGAAGAAGTTATTTGAACTCAAGCTTGGAAGTATGACAATATATGAGTATGAAAGAATATTCTTAGAGTTTCTGAAATATGTTTCATTCATCAAGGATGAGAAATTAAGATTCAAAGGTACCTGAGTGGGATTCCCTCATTTATCAGTGACAAGATACAATATGACGACCCTAAGACATTGGAGGAAACCATAAGGCACTCTATGTGTCTTTATGATCAACAAAAGGGAAGACCGATTTTCCAAAAGTCTTGGGAAGACAATATGAAAAGCAAGGTGGAACAGAGAAAGAAGGGGACTAAGCCACCATTTTTCAGAAATACTGTGCAAGGACAACCAACTCTCAAGGAGCCCAAAATGAAAGAGATAGTGGCGAAAAAACCAAGGCAACTACCTATTCAATGTTGGAGTTGTGGCAGAGATCATATGCACAGATATTTCCCTCAAAGAGAAGAAAAAGCGAGGACTGGGCACAATGTACAGTAAGTTGCGATAGTTGAAGACATGGGTAGAAATGTACCTAGGATTTACATAGCCTTGGATAACAAACAAGTTGAGTTTTAGTAGCACATGATTGAAGTGGAAGGTAAGATTAATGACCAACCCATTGTTATTTTAATTGATTCAGGAGCTACTCATAGTTATCTAGATCCTAATATGGTGGAAAGATTCCAATTGCCAAGAAGCAAGCTTGGAAAACCTTGGTTGGTACAGTTAGCTACAGGAGCAAAAAGGAAAGTTAATGAGATGGTTAAGGCATGTCCAATGAAAATGAAGGGACTACACACAAATGTTGATTTGGATATCATACCTTTGGGCTCATATGATTATATCATTGGTATGGATTGGTTGGACCAACATCATGTCATTCTACACTATTACAATAAGGCATTTACTTTCTTGGATGAGGAAGGAAACTTAAGAATAATTCAAGGAATTCCAAGAGTTGTAACTATAAGAGAAGTTCCATCCTTACAGTTGAATAAAATATTCAGAAAAGGATGTCAAGTATTTATAGTGCATATGGAGGAGGCACCTAAGGATAAAGTCTCAAGTGTTGAAGACTACGCAATACTGAAAGAATTTGAGGATGTCTTTAAAGAGATACCAGGGTTGCCACCTAAAAGAGATATTGATTTCTCTATAAATATGATGACAGGAGCAACACCCGTATCCATGACTCCTTATAGGACGAGTATGCCAGAGCTAAAGGAGTTATAGATGCAACTTGAAGAGATTTTGAATAAGGGGTATATACGCCCAAGTGTGTCACCTTGAAGTGCCCTAGTATTGTTTGTGAAGCAGAAGGATGGTATGTTGAGGCTTTGTATTGAATTCAGGCAGTTGGACAAAGTAAAAATAAAGAACAAGTATTCTTTGCCAATGATAGATGATCTCTTTGATCATCTGAGAGACACACAAATATTTTCAAATATTGATCTCAGATATGGATATCACCAAGTGAAAATTAAAGAAGAAGACATCATAAAGACTTACTTAGCCAAGAAAATGAGGCTACCAGAAAACAAGTGTCGCAGTAAAAAAATAATATTATTAGCCAGGTATGAAAAATGAGGTTGTTGATTTTATTTCTATATGCCTTGAATGTCAAAAGGTCAAGGCTGAGAACATACATCCTGCTAGTTTGGTACAAAATTTTCCCATTCCTAAGTGGAAGTGGGAAATTGTGACCATGGATTTCATTACTAAAATTCCCAGCACTGCTAATCAACATGATTCTATTACGGTAGTGGTGGAAAAAATTACAAACGTTTCACATCGTATTTCAATGAAGTCAATGCACAAGGAATCCAACATTGCTGAAATATACATGCAAGAAATTGCTAAGTTGCATGGTGTACCTAAGACAATTGTGTCTAATAGAGATTCCAAGTTCACCTTAAACTTTTGGAAAGGGCTATTCAAAGGATTTGGGACAAATCTGAACTTTAGCACAACATATCACCCTGAGACAGATGGACAAACAAAGAGGGTAAATTGGGTGATTGAAGATATGCTCAGGATGTATGTGATGGATAAACCATCAAAATTGGAAGACCACCTTTATTTGGTAGAGTTTTCTTACAACAATGGGTATCAAGCTTATTTAAAGATGAGCCCATTTGAGGCACTTTATGGTAGAAAGTGCAACACACTAGTGAGTTGGGACAACCCAGCAGACCGTGCATTGGTTGGGCCAGATCTGCTTAGGAAAATGGAAGAGTAGATGGTAAATATAAGGAAGAATTTAAAGGTTGCCCAAGATAGGAAGAAAAGTTGCACAAATAAATGCAGAACCCATAGATAATTTAAAGTGGGCGACCATGTGTTCTTGAAAGTAAAAGTCAGACATAGTTTCCTGAAGTTGGAATATTGTTCTAAGTTGGTAGCACGCTATTGTGGGCCATTTGAAATCCTAGAGAGGATTGGTCATGTCGTATATATGCTTGCATCCTTATGTATTCATATTTTTTTCCATGTATCATTGCTTAAAAAGTATTGTTGGCACTTGACCAGGTTTTGAGGAAATGATGGTCATGTTTGACCATTTGTGGGACTTCGATCAGCTGGTCGAAGACGAAGTACTTGGGCGAAGCGGAGATCACAGGATCTCTCCCATTTTGTGGGATTTTTGGGCTTTTAGGGTTTATGTAACGGGTCTGGGATGTCGGCCCATGGGTTTTACCCATGCTTAGGCCCCTTTTTGTTATGTATAAATAGATAGCTAAGCGATGTAAGAAGTACTAGAATCGGCTTAGTGAAAGTGGTAAGTTACTAGTCATTGTTTGGCTTAGTGCATGGCTATTTGGCTTTGTGCACGAATGCATTAAGGCTTGCAGATCTAAGTGTAAGCATTTTTGTAAGTGCTTGGTGCAGATAGACTGTGTAAGGCTTTGTGCATTGATCCAATTCGGGGAAGGAGGATCTAGTGAGGTGCACGCAGATCTCCTGTCCTTTGTGGAGTTGGCTCTGTGGCTTGGTGCATGTAAGAAGGTTGGAAGAGAATAATAAAGAAGAATAAGAGTTGGTGGATGTAGCCCCACACTGGGGTGAACCATGTATATCTTGTGTTATTTTGCTTTGTGCAATGCGTTCATGATGTTTATGTTATATTTTCTTAGTGCATTGTTCTTGATGTGTGATAGGTAGATCCATTGATGCTTAGTGCTTGATATATGAATAAATTCTAGATATGCTCTAATGTTATGTGCTAAATGATTAGATGTGCTTAATCTTGATTACTACTGCACTGATATACACTTAGGGTTAATATGTGATGTGAATAAGAATAATAACTTAATGCATATTGTTGGCTAAGTGCTATGCCAAGGTGTTGTAATCACAAATCTGTGTCCCAACTAGGTTGTAAACACTTGAGTCCTGCAACCCCCTCTGCCTCTACCTCGGGTGAGACTTCATCTGCTTCGCAGGTGTTACCAAAAGGGTTGGTAGTTAGGGTTTTGTTGGTGTGTTGTTGAAGCATTGAACCCTGGGTCTGCCCCTGTGCCAAAAAATGGTTTCGTTTTCGGGACCTGAGACTGTGATTGCTGGGAATTGAAGAAAATATAAATCTATGTGCGTAGATCTGTTGCTGTAGTGCGCAGTATTCTACTTGACTTGCGAAGCTCTGTGCTAAAAAAGAGAAGTTTGATCTGAAGAAAAGAGGTAAGATCTTAAAGCTTTGTGCTATGGTAAAGGTAATATAAGTGGAAATTTTTGCTTCAGAAATATGAATCTAGGTATGTTTGATAGATTTTGTCCTAGTCTGAAAACTAGGGCACAACTAGAAGAAAGAAGATTCGATCTAAATAAATTTGTTAGAGATAGTGAAAGATATGTTATTCCTATGCATAGAAAAAAAAATTGGACTAACAAGTGGATGCAGGACCCTAGAAAGAATGTTTGCAGATTGCAGGTCCATCACTGTGATCCTATTGCGCAGTACAGAAAAGGTTGGGGATCATTTAAAAGAAAGAGAGGATTGACACTATGTTATAACTGCAGAAGATTGGGACATCTCGCTAAGGAATGCCCTAGTGTAGGTCCTACTTGTCTTTGTTGTAAATATATTGGTCATGAGGTTTTGGATTTCCCTAGAATGATTGCTAAAGTTGAAAAGATGAACATGAGACAAGAAAACCATGAAGAAGGTCAAGAAACTAAGGATATATTAGAAAACCAGAAAGAATCAAAATCTATGTTATTACAGCTGAAAGAAACATTGAATGATCACAGAGACATCAGTTTACCAGAGATATTAAAAGAAAAGAAGTGCATAGAAACCAGAATAGGAGACTTCGACATAGACTGTATTCTGGATGAGGAAACACATGGGTATATTATGCCAGAAAGTACTTGGTAAATTTTGGGAAAGCCTGCTATGATTCCTTCATTGGGAAGGATATGATTGTTTAAAGGAAAAATGATAAACCTGTGTGGAAGAGTTACTAATGTACCTATGATTTCTCATGGAACATCGAGTAAAGAAAAAATTGAATTCATTAAATTTATTGAGAACAATGCCCCTTTTTCACTTTTGTTATAAAATACCTAGATTGAGAAAGATCAGATCTGAAGGAAAGCAGAGGAAAAAGATATAGATAAAAAAAATCAAGAATTAAGGGACTTCATGGCTAGGAAAATAGAGCGACTAATACAAGAACAAGAGGACAAGTCGAAGCAAAAAAAGGAAAGAGAGTTAGTTGTTGAAGTTGAAAGAACACATGAAGGCTTAAAGAACCTGTCCACATAGGAGAGAAGAGAGCATACCCTGGAAATAGTAAGAAAAGAAGTATTATCCTCGAAACCTTTAAAATACCCTTAGTAGTGTGAAGTTGCTACACTACGAGAAAATAAAAATGAGAATGGCAAAAGGAACCCAGAGACTCAAATCACAGGAAGGAAGGAAAGAAAAATCAGTAAGAAGAAAGCAAAGTTAGAAATACTGCTGGAAGTTCCAGAGACGACTTCGCAGAAGGAAGGCTTGCAGAACTTGAACCTCGTCGGATTAGTAGAACCGCACAGAAAGGCACTTCTACACGACGAATATATATTACCATTGGAGGCGTCCCAACCGTTAGAATGACGCTCCAAAACGGCTAGAAACACAGTTATTGACAGAAAGATCGTCATTGGACCATTGAGACTGTGCCATAACGGATGGAATCGAATTGATTGAGGCATTCCTGCCCATTGGAGGAATCCATTACGACGTTGCTTATTTAATCTGTCGAATGCTGCACTGGGACCACTTTTTGCGAACCAAGATATCAAAGCTAACAAAGATGTGATTGCATATCATGTTGTACTGTCTAAACCTCACCATAGATTCGATTACGTTGAGTGTCCATTCACCTACCCGAGTTATTTAATTACGAGTGTGCATGTCAGGCAACCTTAGTGCAGTAGAGAATTCTGTAGAAGAGATCTTAATAGACCTTATGACTGAGAAAGTCATGTCTGTAGGAGTACATGCCTCATCGACGGGTGGATTGCAAGCATCCCCCTCGATTGGACATCAATCTGTGCCATCCTGAATCACGACGGAGAAGAGAAGCAATCACCTCGATGATCTGGCGAACGCAAAGCATATCCCGTCGGTCTTGCCCGACTACATCCTGCCTTTGGTTGGCACGATTAGTCATGACAGTGTCCTGTGTGATTTTGATTACAAGATGATTACTGCGTACCTCCCGAAGGGGATATGCGCAATCAGACCACAGTTGGGACTGATCCTAGCTCTCAAGATAAGCGATTTCAACCTCGGCGATAGGAAGAATTATGCGATGCTCACACCACATCGCTACATGATGAAGACGACTAGGAAGAATCCCAAGATAGTTCCCCAGTCGTAGATTAAAGAGATCGTGCGGTCGATGATCTTAAACATGGTGAAGATACCCCATTATGATAGACATCGGGAGGTTAACGTGTGCATTCACTCCTCATGTCATGATATCATGGAGGTTACCTTTGGATGGATAGGCGCATCACTGTGGATCCGACGTTGATCCACCTAATCATTGGATTGAGCATGTAGGGACTAGACCCTCACCAATTCTACCCAGGAAAGACATCAGATCACTCCTTGGCCTAGCACATCATGGAGGCATATGGCGATGTGGAAAAAGGGAAGTGAGGCTACAAGGTAGCCTCCATCTAGGATGGCATAGTGCGCCTAGATTGTTAGCTGATAGCGGGAAAGCTTGTAAAAAAGAACTTCCCTACGCAAGTAACAAGATTCGTATTCGACCTTGTAGGCAAGTGCGTCAAAGGGATGCAGATGAAATGGGCGAGCTACCTCGTCAATGAGTTGGAGAAGGATTGTCCCGAAGCACAGGACCAAGGCTATGAATTTCACTTCAGCTGGTTATTGATTCTCATTGCATTTGTCGCTTGGGAAATGCTGGAGGGAGAGACATTACTGGAAGTCGAGACATCAGAACCACTGACTGCAAGGTTCACCACCTTGTGGTATATGAGTGACATGGTGAAGAAATGGAAATCAAATGTGGTGTTCCACACATATAACCTACAACTCAAGCATGCCACTGAATCATTCCCCCGAATCACCCCGAACACCTTGCATACATACATGCCACTAGTGAAGTTTCATGTAGACAGACACTTCATTTACATCATTGCGCGTAGGGATGAAAGCAAGGAGGATTTGCAGTCCTACTACAAATTGACCAATGAAGACATGGAGGAGATAACCAAGGAATGGCTAGCCAAATTCCTTGTACCAATCGAGCAGACAGAGCTCTCCGACCTCGACATCATCGAAATCCCTTTAGTCACATGAACCGAGTATGACGGGCCAAGCAGCAAAAAGAGAAAGAAGAAAAAGGAGGAAGTGTAGGACGTAGACAGTGAGGAAAAGAACAACGCATCAGAGGAAATTGTGTTTGACTCACTTGCAAGAGGAGGAGGCAATGAATTAAACCATGAGGAGGAAGGGGGAGAAGACAAGCAATATAAGGGTGAAGTAACACCGCCGAAGGATACCCTTATAGAGGCTGAAACGTCCAAGAAAAGGAAGGGTTCTCTGCAGAAACCCTCAACATGAAAGAAATCACGAGCCATTAAGCCTCGGTCATAGAATGTGCTCACAGTGGATGTTATCCATCTCATCATCACAGCTATCGAAGATGCCTCAAAGGATATCCTGCAGAGACATGAAGCCAAAAAAGAAACAATGTATGACAGGATTGAGAAGGAACTAAAATACATCCAACAAGCCATCCAGTCGAGCCGTGTAATGTCTACTACGCCATCCTCAACAAAAAGTGTAGAATTGGGGGATGGGCCTACCCAACTACGTATATTAGTAGATGCAACAGAGACCCGACTTCATCGAGTCGAGGAAGAGAAGGGGCAGGCCACAGAGGCCTTGAGGTAAGAAAAGGAGGAGGCCTTAGAGAAACTTTGGGTTGTGCAGCAAAAGAAGGATGACCTCAGGGTGAAGTTCGAAGAGGACAAAGAGAAAATCCAAAAAGATAAAGACCAGCTGCTTGCAGAGAAGACTGTGGTCAGAGAGGCAGTGACTAGAGAACTTCGCTTTATGTCGGGCTTGGCACAGATGGAAGAAGAGACAACTGGGAGCCAACTGGGGAAGAACACTAAGGCCATTCAGTGGCTTCAATCAAGAGTAGAAAAGCTAGAAATTCAAGTAGTGCCTAACAATCTGAAAGAAGTAAGAGATCAAAGGGAGGAAAATGCCAGGAGCGCAGTAGAAAGAATCAGGGCATTGGCCTCAGAATGCAAGAAACTAACTGGCCAAAGTGCGTAGACCTATGAGCACCTTGCAGAAGACCCGGAGCTGAGGAGATTGGAGGCACAACTCTAGGAGGTGACGCAGAAGGCATCGACTATGAAAGCTTAGTTGAAGCTTCTTACGACCGTGGAAAATATGAAGAGGTCATAGGAGCAACACGCAGTTTGACAACAAGTCACTACCATCCAGAGCAGATTTATGGAGGTGACACAGAGACTCCAGCTGGTGCAAGACGAAGCCTGCACACTTTTTAAAGAGATCAAGGGACAAGGATCACAGTTGGAAAAGGTGGTCATGATAGTGGAACAACGGCTGGAAGGGCCTGTCACCGAGCAAGTAATTCAGGAGTTCGCCGAGCAGGAGGCTCTGGCGAAGTAGCAAGTTGAGGCAGCTTGAGCTAAGCTCGAGGCCTTTGAAGCACTATTGCCCATATCAGAGTGACTCGGGACGAGTCACAGGTGAGTTTTGGAGGCCTTTTGGCCCTTGAGCAAGTTTTGAGGAAACACTGGTCATTTTGACCATTTTTGGGACTTCGACAGGCTAGTCGAAGACGGAGCGCCCAGGCGAAGTAGAGATCATGGGATCTCACCCATTTTGTGGGATTTTTGGACTTTAGGTTTTATGTAACAAGTATGGGATGTCGACCCATGGGTTTTACCCATGCTTAAGCCCCCTTTTGTAATGTATAAATAGATATCTAAGCGATGTAAGAAGTACTAGAATCGGATTAGTGCAAGTGGTAAGTTACTAGTCATTGTTCAGCTTAGTGCATGGCTAGTTGGCTTTGTGCACGAATGAGTTAAGGCTTGCAGAGATAAGTGTAAGATTTTTTTTAATTGCTTGCTGCAGACAGACTTTGTAAGGCTTTGTGCTTTGATCCAATTCAGGGAAGGAGGATCTGGCGAGGTTTGCACAGATCTCCTATCCGCAGAGTTGGATCTGTGTCTTGGTGCATGTAATAATATTAGAAGAGAATAATAAAGAAGAAGAAGAGTTGGTGGACGTAGCTCCACACTAGGGTGAACCACGTATATCATGTGTTATTGTTCTTTGTGCAATTCATTCATGATGTTTATGTTATATTTTCTTAGTGCACTGTTCTTTATGTGTTATAGGTAGATCCATTGATGCTTAGTGCCTGATATATGAATAAATTCTAGATCTTCTCTGATGTTATGTGATGATTATATATGTTTAATATTGATTACTACTACGTTGATCTACACTTAGGGTTAATTTGTGATGTGAATAAGAATCAGAAATTAATGCATATTGTTGGCTAAGTGCTCTTCCAAGGTGTTATAATCACATATCTGTGTCCCAGCTAGGTTGTAGACACACTAGTCCTACAACCCCCCTGCCTCTACCTCGAGTGAGAATTCATCTTCTTCGCAGGTGTTGCTGAAAGGGCCGGTAGTTAGGGTTTTTTTGGTGTGTTGTTGAAGCATTGAACCCTGGGTCTGCCCCTATGCCAACAAGTACGTACCTGATGCTATTTATATTATTGATTGGAATGTGATTCAAGTGGAGCCAGAAGGTCATTTCCAAGTGCGACTAGTAAAGGTCCAATGGACCTAGTATGGTCTTGAGGATGCAATGTGGGAGCATGAGGATGCTATGCAGGTAGAGTATCCACATTGTTTTGAATATTTTTGAATTTTTGTATGTACATGTGTATATGATGCACTGAGGATAGTGCGTAAATAAGGGGAGGGGACATACCACCTTTACTTTCTCATCTCCATAATTGTTTACCACTTCGTCTCATATTTCCTTTGTAGATTCCAACTGCATTACTTTAACAAATTATGTTTCTGCAAGCTCACCTTAGATAACGTTCATAGATATTGCATTATTGTTGTAGTTTTTCTTACCAGCTTCATCAGTTGGAAGAGTTGTTGGAATTTTATAACCATCTACCATGATCTTCCAAACTTCCATACCAAGATACATCAAGTAGGTATTCATTATGATTTTCCAAAAAAAAAAAAATTTCATTGAATAGAAGAGGTTTGGTAGAAGAAGAAGAGGAATCTAGACTTGTCATACCTTTTGTGTGATTTTCCTTCCATTTGTTAGGTTGTTACAGAAGGAACCTTTCTCTGATACCAATTGTTGAGATTCATAGTAATAATGAGAGCAGGGGGTGAATCAGTGTTGTATCAATTTCCTCAATTTTCTTTTATTTAAATCTTTAATATTATTTTAAAGTGCTTACTTAATCATCAATGCATGTAGAAATAATATGTGGAAACACAATACACCAAAAAATTTACGTGGAAACCCAATGTGGGAGAAAACCATAAAACATATTTCTTTATGTTCTTCTGCAAGCACCAACTTATAATTTATAATCTTTCAGCTCGATAGGAACCCACCTGTCACAAATAATGAGGACACCAATCCTCTCAGGAACCAACTTGTCACAAATGATGAGGACACCAATCCTCTCAGGCACCAACCTGTTACAAAAAATGATGATGAAACTGATCCTCTCAGGTACCAACCTGTTACAAATGATGAGGAAACCAATCCTCTCAGGAACCAACCTATAGAATGAGGACACCATCCCTCTCCCTTTCACCACCCTGCCTCCCTGTATTAAGTTTTCTCTAATGAAAAATTCCTTACATAACCAAACCTTTCACAAGAATTTTATCTTCGATTCAAAACAATCTGATATATTTCCAGTTTAGTTCCCTTGAATAGTTACAAAACCTTTTCCCTCTTTGTGCATCAACACTACCTACTTTATCAACACACATCCCTATTTATAATATCTTTGTCATAGTTCAATTAACTGTATTTGGACAAATAACAGTTATATTGTGGGCATATCTTGACTAGATCAAATTCAGTTAGTTATATGTGGACACACTTATGTTTAAGTATGTGGATGTGTAAATTTTATATTGTGGACATATCTTGACCACATCAAAGTCCAATTAGTTATATGTGGACATACTTCTGTTTAAATTAAGAATATTTCTTGTTCACTTACGACTGGACATTCTTTGACTAAATTAAATAGACCAAATATTGCATCTCATCAAAATTGACACAACCATTTACATTCTGGTTTACAGTGCGCCCAATGCACATATAGAATAGGAGTGCAAAATTCAAGTTACAAGTCTTCAACTTGTTTCCCCGCATTGCGCTCGCCAAGTCACCCAACCAGATTGTGAGCGCACCCTAGTGACTCGCTTACTTGACTATTGAAATTCCACTTGTTTCATCGTATTCCACTTCATCGGTCATTACACTAGCTCAAGGCACCCTATAAATTTTCTTCTGCGCCATTGACAAGCGACCGACTTCATTTAGTTAAACTCCACTATGTCATTCGTCTCACTAGCTCAAGGCACTCTGCAGATTTTCTTTTGTGCCATTAATAAGTGACCGAATTTGTTTCATCAAACTCCATTGCGTCATTCGTTGCATTGGCTCAATACAACCTATAGTCGTTGCACATCTGTCGTCGCGTTGCACCATCAACATTCGTCACTCCACTTCACAATCATAGACAGGGAAATCTGTCACAATCTACTCTGTTTCATTTTTCTCCATTGTACTTCACTTCTGAACTATGTAGTAGGTCATCCCCCTGTCGATTCATCTGCAATTATAAATTATTTCTATTAATTTTTTCACCGACCGATCATATTTTCAATCAAGTCCTATCCATTGATCTTCTTCTGCACCATTGATCCTTTCGTCCTTCGATCCTTTCATGCACTGTTGTTTTCATCCTTTCACAAATTCCTCCATATGAGGCATCATACATTGTGCCATACTGTCTGTTATTCATCCTTGTCTGTTATTGTGCTATAACTGACCATGTCCATGACCACTTTGACATCAATGACAACATATGTGCAACAAGTACTTGGAAATTGTCATATATATGCTGCAAATGTTCTTGTTCCAGGAAGGTACCCAAAACACTTCTCTTTGCCTCAATTTTAAAGACATAGACCCTTTGACTTAGGTAACCTATGAGAGGGTGTTCTGAGCTTGACCATATCCTTACTATCATATCCCTTGAGGTTACCAACATAGATGATTTTAGGGGCTAAATTTCATAAATGGGCTAACTTTCCATGGTTTTTCCCCAAAAAATATTCGCCAATTTCCGTTTTTTCTAAAAACAGTTCACCCAAATTCCATAGAATAAAATTAATTTACCTTAAAAATAGCCAGAATTTCATATAAACTATATAAAATCCTTAAGAATTTAAATATTTTTACTAAACTATTGCCAAACATTTTACATTTTACATATTAAGGACTAGTAAGATTAGCCAAGGTTTCTATATTTTAATATAAATTTCCTTCCTTAAAATTATCCCTGGTTACTGGGACACCTCCCCTAGGTTGGATCTATGCCATTCCTAAAATGCAGGGATTTCCTACTAATTATGTGACAATGGTGGGTTATCCTGTAGTTATGCCAATTTTATACTTGTCTTGGGATTGGACAAGTAAAAATTGTGTGTCAACATTTTGGCATCATTTTCGGGGAGAATCGAGTCATTTTTCCTCAATGACAAATCTTTGGTGAGATTTTCCCAAAAGCCCTTATTTTACAAGCTTACCTGGTGACTCCACTGAGGGTGACTCCCTCTTTTCCTTTGATAATATTTGAGGGGTTATATGGTGACTCCAAAAAGCTCAGGGAGGTACTCTAATCCTCCCAAAACCTACAAGAAAAGGGTTCCCTGTAACTCTCATGTAGTAAAATCATTGTTTGGTGGGAACCTTCCTTTGAATACAATGGCTCATACTTAAGATCAGACCAAAACTTCAACCCAGACTTAGACTCAGAACCAGATTCAAATGAAATGAGCGTCTAATCTCTTCAAGCCATTGGATATGTCAGCCATCCCAGGATACCCCCGACATATGCCTGCAAAGTATGAGAAATGGATGCCTATATTCACTGGTAATGATGTGATATGTGGGTTCGAATCTAGGGATATTCCCACTCATCATGTAATATAAAATGTGAAGGAATGTCTTCGCCAATATTCTAAGAGAGTTATCTCGATGGACATTGTGGTGGTGCATGCCCCTGATGTATGGTGCATGTCCCTGATGTATGGGGCATGATCTTGTCTAGAATGTTTGTTGCAATGTTGGGTGGAACATTAGAGATCGACCTAAGTAGTATCAAATTAACTATGAATGATGGTACATATGCTCGCCTACCCAATATGACTATGGCCAAGGCTCATGTTGAAGACGTTGACATTGATTCAGAAACAAAAGAAACAACTGAGCCAATCAAGGAACCTCTTCCAAGGTTTTCCCTGGATGAATTACCTTTTTCCAAGGAAGGGGATTTTGATGCCATACAATGGAAAAAAAAGGAAGAGTATTAGCAACTACTAGACATGTATAAGGACAATAAGATTGACTCTATCAAAGTATTGAAGAAAGAAGACAGATATTTGTTGGTTAGACCAAGCCAAGATGATGTATTTACCATAGAATCCCACCCCCCTCCCTCAAGGAAATACACCAAAGTAATACAAGAGGCATTTTATCTCAAGAGAAGGGAATACAAACCAAGAGATTTGTTTATGGAATGGGATACGAAAATGGGCCAGTCCAATAATCATAAGGATTCTAAGAAGTTTTGGTTGAGACCATTTCAAGTTAGAGGGAAGTATGTCAATGATACTTACTACCTGAATATAATGCAAGGGAGGAGGTGCCCATTATCAATTAGTGGTAATCTCCTCAAACCCCATTGTGGGAAGAGACTTGAATCCTTACTAAAACAGGTAGGTGTAGGTAGGTAGGTAGGCATTTGCATCTTCCATCTCATTGTATATATGTTGCATATTGAATATCATGGTAGTATAGTTTGCATTTAGCTTAGCCGGATTTGCATGCATGTTGATGACTTACATATTTTCTTCTTGCATCTTACATCATTTCTATGTCATACTTATATGTTTACATGATCATATTGACATGTTAGAATACAAATATTGGAAATTTTTTTGTTCAACATTTTCTTTTGGATTTTGATAAATTTAATAAGAACAAGGGGTGATAGCACCAATCTAGATACTCTTAATATTTTGCTTGAGTGTGTAGGCACATGTCATACCATATATTTTGAGGTTCTCATGCACTCTATGGTGAAAAAATGTCCCCGAGTAGGAGCCTAATGTTACCCCCTTAGACCAGGGGTAACTAAGGATATCATGTATGGAGGCCCACAAGTAGAAGGCATGGAGTGTCAAGAGCCATATTGACTAGAATAGCCTCACATGGCCCCTCTTATTCATTAATGCACCACCATACATCACCACCAGTGGAGCATGATCCATCACATCGACATGGACCAAAAGGGAAACAAGTCTTGCTTCATGAGGTAATAGGTCGAGTATCATGGTAATTGTCACTCTAATAATTGAATCATTTGAACATGTTGCAAATAATTCTTTCTTGATTATAGAATGTTTGCTTGGAAAGTATACCTTTTTCCTTATTTAACCTTGGTGGGTGTCATTATGTCCTAGTAAGTTGGTCACCCTCTGGAATAGGGTACTATTGGGGGGTTCCTTGAAGATTCACCGTATCATTCTCGATTATACTTCTCATTTTCCATGCTTCTTCCATTTCATATCCTTATCTTTTGGGTTTTCAGGTGCACTGATCCAAGAAGGGATTGTACCTCATTTCATGGGAATAAGGGGTTGAAGGCCCAAAGGGAAATGTCGCTGGAAAAAGATAAAATCCAATCATGAACCTTCTAGATGCTCACCCAAGAGGTCTTGAGAACAATGAAGTGTTTATCCTAAAAGAATTGAAATACCTGCAAAATAAAACTCACATTATATAGATGTCCCATTTGTCGAGGAGGTGCATTTATGCGAAGTCCTTTTCTTTCCATGCATATGTAACTCGGTGTACCTAAGCTTCAAGTGACATTGCAATATTATTTTATTTCCATGTCTTGTAGTACCCAATTTTTTTGGACTTTGATAAATTAATGGAAAAAAGGGGCTTGGATAAATGTTGCATCGGGGACGAAGGGAAACACACCCTCTACAAAGGCACCCATAAATGAGACAATACAAACCCTTGTATGTCATGAACCCCATTCCCAGAAGTATTACCCCACTCCACCTCATACTCACACATGGATTAGATAGGTTTCCCTGGGGAAACACCTTTGACTTGGGGATTGATTAACCCAATAAGATGCCTTGACACCCATACCACACCTAAATTTGACAAATTGTATAAGTTCTTTGAGCATTTGTTTAGTTTGAAAAGGGGGGGTTTGATGCACATGTTTGGGTGGTTCTATTATTAGAAGTGGCTTACTTGGAATGATTATTTTTACTTATGGAACCTTGGAGGGCACATCTATTTGTCTTTGCAGGACCTTTCCTGGTGGACAAGTGTTCATGAGAAGATGATTGTGTTTGGACCTTCATGAGGGATTTAGAGCCCAAGGATGGATGCAAAAACCCCACATATGGGGCAGGATTTTGATCACCATTTTCACATTGAAGAAGGAGTTTGTTTCCTTTGGAGGCACTCTGGAAAGACTAGGAGACAAGCTCCCACCTTCTCCCACTTAGATGCTAGCCTTTGGAGGCCTAGACGTCACCCACCTATCTCATGACATCATCATTGGAGGGTTAGGGTTTGAAGATATTTTGGTGGAAGAGGGACACTTGACACATCGTTTGGCAATTTATGACATGTTATGGCCTTTGGAGGCCCAAAGTTCCACCTTTCAAGGATAGACATCTTATTTTGTAGCATAGAATCACCCTAGGAGGGCATGACATCACCTTACTATGGGTTTGTTTTTTGTATTTTTAATTTTATGTACATTGAAGGGGAAATTAAAGGG
This sequence comes from Picea engelmannii, assembly GCA_009831015.1. Taxonomy (NCBI): domain Eukaryota; kingdom Viridiplantae; phylum Streptophyta; class Pinopsida; order Pinales; family Pinaceae; genus Picea; species Picea engelmannii. The sequence goes on from ML799252.1 coordinate 114,292, forward strand.
GTCAACCCCTCTTTTTATTGTGGACAAATTATTGTGCAGGACCTTGTATAAATAAAGGCCTTTACTTTCATTTTTAACATAACTCTTCCTCACACAAGAGGATAGGACTGGAATTTTCTTCCTCTTTGTCATACTTTGACTATTTTAATCATGCACTATCTATTGGAGAGATATTTTTGGATGTATATTGGCTTTTTGTTGGTGGAAAAATATGCAACTAGGGTTTGTGCTTGATTATTCTTAGCGAAGTAAGTAAAATATGAAATTTTCATTTCATGCTTTGAATGTTTATGGTATTTTTTACTTGTTCATGTTTAAGATTATGAAATTGCTTGATTAAAACCCTAGGAGAGGAACATAAGGTGTTTCTTCCTCTCTCTAGATCATTCTACTTATTGAATTGCTAAGAGAATCTTGTCTAGGATAAGCTTCTAAAGCCCTAAAGTGATATCACTTTAGAAGTCTTGTTCTAAAAACTTGTTTCTATATATTTCAAGAGTCTAAGGAAGAAGAAGAATTCGCTAGAGCCTAAAAGAGCTTTCTCTCTAGAAAATTCATCTTTTAATACTTGAAATTTGAGGCCCTAAAGAGATAGAACCTCACACCTCATCTCATTATCCTTAGAACATATTATCATCATTATTTCTCCAAGTTATATTGTTGTTGTGATTGACTCCATAAGCCCAAAACGCACTAGCTTCATTACTCTTGTAACACCCTGTTTCCCCCAGTTTGTAAAAATAACTGGACTGGCCAAGAACTGTGGCAAACTCAGAAATGTGAATATGTGATGTGAATGGACCTTGTGGAAAAGGTTGATGAATGTGAATAATATTATGAATTTATATTGCAGAGCTGCTAAGAGGGGATATGCTGAAAAAAAGACCACGATGGCTGCAGAAAGGCGGTGGAAGGCACCTGGAAAGGTGGCGTTAACTTCCACCGAAAATCAATACCGTATTTGGACTTCACTGGCCCAGAGAACCAAAAGCGGCTTGCTGGCCCCGAATTAAATATCTCACAGGCTGGTAGGTAGATGGCTCCTCGGGAATTAATGAGGGATGGGGAGGTGAACCGCCCATCCGTAGAGCTGTCAGGCCTGACCAGCGTGAGGGAAATCGCGCCACACACAACCTCGCAAGAGGATAAGGCATGGGGGAGAAGAGATTGGGGGGCAGACGCGAGGGGAGAAAGATAACTCTGGTGATATGCAGAGTGAGTGATAGCAGAGAGGAAGGAGAGCAACCTTCGCTCCTGGTCACTGGAAAACAGAGACGCAGTCTCACAACATCGTGGTCTCAGCTCGGGGGTGGCTAGTGGTAAATCCGTTGGGAGTCGCTGAGCCTACGATTGGATGGAAACGAGCACCCCTCTCAGCAGTTGCATAACCCCTGGTGTTACCTTTTGATAATTTTTTTGCCTTTGGCATCTTGAAATATATGTATGCTGACATTTATGATCATAAGCTGTGAAATTGTGAATGATTTCATTATAAGAATGTCTATATGGTGTCTTGATCAGTACTGGTAGTTGTATGTTTAAATGGAAAGACTACGTATGGCTTATGTTCTCATAAATCATTATTTATGTGCGTACTGATCTAATTCAGACTTCACATCTGGTTCTCGGGAGAGCAATACCCTTATCTGCCTCAGATAGTACCCTCGGTAAACCTCCCCATAGAGATACCCTTCTTGAAAAGCCCATCAAGAGCCTGGAAGGAGGATGTGAAGGCGCAAGGCCTTAAGAAATCCCTGATAAGTATCGAATCGACGGACGATATCCCATCGAGAGATCTGTGGTCACTCATGACCGTCAGATAAGAGGAATAAGCTGGAAAGTTAAGTGCCTTAACCTTGATAGGTGGTGATCGACGGATGAGATTCTGTCGGGAAATCTGTGGTCATTCATGACCGTTAGATTTGGTAGGATAAAGTAGGATGTTAAGTTCCTTACCTCTGTGACTTTCTGTGTCTTCATGGGTAGTGAAGAGGTCGGGACCATAGATCCCCAAGGTCCATGAGAGCATCTGGATCATTGATCTTTCCACATCCAGGGAGTCGTGGGAGAGCACACAAGTTAGGAACCTGTCTGAGCCGTCAGATCTCGGTTGGAAAACCCGATAGCTGTTGGATCTGTCAGGAGATACCCGAGGGTTAAACACCCAGTGAATAAGGGTGAAAGTCCCGAAATAGATCTGGACCGTCCGAGTAACGAAGGCCACATGTCAAGAGATTTTCCCACTTCAGGAAATCGGGAGTCAAGAACTCGGGAGTTCTGGTGACGAAAGATCGGGGCATTCCATGGTAGAAACCTCGAAGTGGATTTGGTTCATCCGATTAAAGGAGACCATGTGTCGTGAGATTTCCCATTTCAGGAAATCAGGAATCGCGAACTCGGGAGTTTTGGTGATGAGAGATCAGAACTTTCCATGGTGGAAACCCCGAGATAGATCTGGACCGTCAGATTTAAGGAGGCCACGTGTCATGATATTTCCCATTTCAGGAAATCAGGAATCGTGAACTCGGGAGTTTTGGTGATTAGAGATCAAGACTTTCCATGGTGGAAACCCCGAGATAGATCTGGACCGTCCGATTTAAGGAGGCCACTTGTCGTGAGATTTCCCATTTCGGGAAATCGGGAATCATGAACTCAAGAGTTATGGTGACGAGAGATCGGGAATTTCCATGGTGGAAACCTCGAGACAGATCTGGACCATCCGATTTAAGGAGGCTACGTGTCGATAGATTAACCACATCAGGAAACCGTGGATCAAGGATTTGGGAGTCCCGTGGTCAAGAGTTCGGAATCTCGTGATGATAAGTCCCGATGAACGGACGAGATTATTTCGGAGGATCTTAGGGTCTGTAACGACCGTTAGATGTGAGGAAGAGATGTCAACTTTAAGTTGGGGTGCGAATACACCTTAGGGTAAGTGGCGAGAAGATCTAGACGACCAGAGTCCACCCGCCCAGATATACGGCTGAGGCTTCATTCCGGATCCCCCTTGTCATTCTGCCTTTAGCGGTGAGGGGGGGGGTTCGAAATTAAATGCGTAACTCTTGAAAGATCAGGATTTATTCGCCTTGATCAACGACATTCAGGCGAATTCTGGACCCCCCTTGCCATTCTGCCTTTAATGGGGGGGGGGGTNATGGTGTGGCATGTGAAGTGGGACCTGTCTCTTGTCACGTCGCCCACCATGTTGTGTTTCCCTCTTGCCACCTATACTCCACTCAACCATGCGACAGGGCCCGTTCCTATTGTCCATTCTCTAACCCTGTTGGGATTAGTCCCTAATGGCCAGTCGCTAGCCCTATCGAGGTTCAGCGGTTGCAGAGTCGAACGATTCGACATTTCTGTAGTGCCGAGTTGTGAATTACTGAGAGGCGCCATGGTTATTCGACCTGTGATCATGACCCACAATCACATGGGAGTAGACAGAGAAAGAGCTAGCTTACGCTAGGCCTCCGTAGAGATTTCGGGGGCTCTGATTCTGCAGAAAGCAACGAAAAATTTGATTATGGTAGTGGGTGCGTTACAAATTGGTATCAGAGCATGGTGACAACACTCGACCTGATTGGGCTCATGAACGAGTTGCGCATAAGCTCCGTTCGAAGCACTCCTAAGAGGATTAACCCCCTAACTTAACTCTCTTATCAATGATCAAAACATGGAAATGAGAACCCGACTGTGTATGCATGTGAAAGAGTTATGAATTTATGCACAGGTTATAAAAATGTATCTAACTCTTGACTAATAACCAATGTTTGTCTTTTCACCCAAGCGGACGATCAGCCATGGGAATTTACAGACGCAGAGAATGGTGACTCACCAAGAGATGGGAGAAGGCTCCCACAATAGAGACAAAGAGTCTGACGAAAGAAGAGCAATAGGAACCCCTCCAGATCTAGTTGAGACTGTGAGGAGTCTCATGGTTGAATTGCAAAGCTGCAAGGCTGACAATGAAAGGATGATGAAAGAACAAGAAAAGCAAACTGAAATCAATGTAGTTTTACTACAGAGGTTATCCGACCTACAACGAAAAATGAAGCATCAACACGAGATGCAAAAACATGGTCATATCAGTGGCCATACTGAGAGGAGCACCATAAGGAAGGTCCACCCAAGAGGTAAAGGACCAGTGCAAGACAATTCCTCTGAGAAGGAAGCTGGTGATTCAGAAGGCTCTTCCAACAGCAGGATCGGTTCCTATTCTCGAAGAAAACAGAAGAAGCACAATACTTCCAAGAGAAATAAATTTGAGAAATTCAGAAAGGCCAAACCTCCCTCCTTCGATGGTGAGATAAAGAAGGGAGAGGAAGCAGAGGCCTAGCTACTTGGACTGAAGAAATATTTCAGAGTCCATGATTTTTCAGAGAATTTGAAGGCCCGAGTGGCCACTTTTAATCTAAACGGAAAAGCTTCCATCTGGTGGGAAGATCTTAAGAATGTGAAAGGGATCCGCGAGGAGGACCTGTCTTGGAAACAGTTTGAGAAATACTTCCGGAAGAAGTATTTGTCGGAAAACTATTTCGACGAGAAGACTAAAGAGTTTTATGAACTCAAACTGGGGCAACTCACTATAGAGGAATATGTCAACAAATTCCTCGACTTATTGAGATATGTACTCTACATCAAAGCAGAGAAGGCGAAGGTGCAACGCTTCATCAGTGGGCTACCCAAGGAATACCAGAACATAATTGAATTTGATGAGCCAAAGACCTTAGAAGACACTATTCGAAAGGCAACATATTGTCATGAACAATATGGACATCAGGCAGAGTCTCGTGGAGACTGGAAACAAAAGAGTGGTTCGAGATTTCAGAAAAAGGGGATCAAATCCTCAGGATTTAAGAACTACAAGAAGAACCCCAGAATGAACTTTCCAGCCCGGAGTGTACTCCAGCAGAAATTTCCCTCATCGGATGGAAATAAAACTTCTGGACCTATACCAGTAAAGACTGATAACCCAAAGAGATAACCTTTGAAATGTTGGGGTTGCGGAGAAGAGCATCTCCTGAGAGACTGTCCACACCGACATTTATAACATTCAGGAAGCTACCACAGTCAATGATGTGGCAAGGAGTGTGCTGCAAATTTATGCAGCATTGGATAATAACCAAGCTAACCACCAAGCTTTAGTGGTGGAAATAGAAGGTATGATTTTCAACCATCTGGTGTCTGTTTTGATTGACCCCAGTTCAAATTTAAGTTATATAGCCCCTACATATGTTGATAAGTGTAAACTACAGCCTCACAAGAACACCAAGCCATGGTTAGTACAGTTAGATACTGGCACTAAAAGAAGAGTAGCAGAGGCCATACCAGCCTGCCAATTGATGTTGGGTGAATTCCCCACCCAAGCAAACCTTAACATATTACCCCTGGGATCATATGATCTATTGATTGGTATGGATTGGCTAGCTACCCATAAAGCCAGAATGGACTGTTACCATAAAACCTTAGAATGTGTGAGCAAATAAGGAAAAAGGATAACCCTTCAAGGGATCCGAAAACCTGTCTCAGTGAGGCAAATATCAGCCCTGCAAATGAGAAGGTATTGTCGAAAAGGATGTCCCCTATATGCAATACAGGTGTTGAAAACAATTGAAGGTGATAAACCAAGCCCTGATGATCACCCTATCCTGAGATAATACAGAGATATGTTTCCAGAAGAGGTACCGGGTCTACCTCCAAGAAGAGACATTGATTTCTCGATAGAGCTCGCACCAGGAGCGGTGCCGGTGTCTAGGACACCCTACCAAATGAGCACACTTGAGTTAGTTGAACTCAAATTGTAATTGAAAGAAATGATGGATAAGGGTTATATTCGACCTAACGTGTCCCCATGGGGAGCACCAGTCATGTTTGTGAAAACGAAGGATGGTACCCTTAGACTGTGTATAGATTATAGACAACTCAATAAAGTAACCATAAAGAACAAGTACCCCTTGCCCAGGATCAATGATCTATTCGATCAATTGGGAGGTGCATCTATTTTCTCAAAGATTGACTTGAGGTCAGGATACCATCAAGTCCGAATCAAGGGTGAAGACATCCATAAAACCGCTTTCCGAACATGGTATGGTCACTATGAGTTTGTGGTAGTGCCATTTGGGTTAACCAATGCCCCTGCCACTTTCATGTGCTTAATGAACAATGTACTCAGTAAATTTTTAGATAAATTTGTACTAGTTTTTATTGATGACATATTAATCTACTCTAAGAATAGAGAAGAACATGAAGAGCATCTTAGACTTGTGCTACAAGTGCTAAGAGAGCATCAACTCTATGCTAAATTTGACAAATGTGACTTCTTTCAGAAGCAAATACATTACTTGGGACATGTTCTGTCCGAGGAAGGGGTAGCAGTAGATCCTTACAAGATCAGGTCTATCATGGAATGGCCTACCCAAAAGGATGTTTCAGACATTAGATCTTTTATGGGATTAGAAGGATACTATAGAATATTTATAAAAGGATTCTCCAAGATTGGTTGTCCAATCACTGCCCTCCAGAAGAAGGGGACAAAATTCCTGTGGACATAGAAATGTGAAGAAATATTTCAAACCCTGAAACATCTACTGACCCATGCACCCGTGTTGAAAATCACTGACCCAGAAGCTTACTTCCTTGTGTGCACATATGCCTGTAAGGAAGGGCTCGGAGGGGTCCTTATGCAAAAAGGAAGTGTGATCTGCTATGAATCCCGAAAATTGAACGAACATGAAGTCAACTATGTGACTCATGATCTAGAACTGGCTGCCATATTGCATGCCTTGAAAATGTGGAGGCATTACCTCTTGGGAAGAAAATTTGTACTTATGACAGATCACTGTGGATT
>ML799252.1:145035-160090 GCA_009831015.1 Picea engelmannii
ATTTTACTAATTAAGGAAAAGTTAGTTGCAACAAGAAAGTGGGTTAGCCCTAGAATAAAGAAAAGGGGTAAAATAGTTACAAGGTAGCCCCTAAAGGAAGTCACTTGGGAAGTATAAATAAGACTTCAAGAGACTCCCATTAGCACCTATTAAGAAAATTGAATACATATAAGTGATTTAGGTAACCAAATATATCTGAGGTGAATTTCAGAGAGAAGGTGAAGTAAAGAAGGCCGAAAATCCAAGGGAGGATGAAGTCTTTTAATGATGTGTTCTAAGGTATGTTATTTACATGTCATCTCACTATTTTTCCAATAACTAATTTTATAGAATCATTCATATAGTGAAAATAGGAGGATGTTTATAGCACATATCAAGGTACATGTGGTAGAAATTTCAGCTTATGGGTCATTGTATTTTTTGAGATACACTCTGTGGACAATAGGGCTTTTGACTAGTCTTGAAACTAGTTTTAAATGGGTGTTTCAGGTAAAACAATAATAAATTATTCATAGAAGATCCAAAGTGAGTGATACCAAATCAACTGGATAAAGTACATGAAGTAGAATGTTATGTGAAATTTGTAGATCCAGATATCAAACATTTTGTGCATGGCATGCTCTACAATTTCTCTCTCTAGAATAAGCAAGAATTCAACAAGGTCTGCCATTTTTTCTATAAATCCATTTCTGGGATGTTCAAAGCAGTGAAGCTTGGATGAATTCCAGAGAATACATTGAATAATATTGTGTAAAATTAGTGTTGTTGACTAATCCAAAAACCCTGTAACGTCATTGTTACTCTGGGGGGTCAGTTCTACAAGATACCATGGGTAGTTTTGACTATTGTCCCGACAAAACAATGCCGCAAAGTAATCTCTCATACAATCTGGTTAGAAGAGAAGGACACTACAACCACTGCAACCTTGACCCAAGACCTTTCTATCCAGCAGAATAATATCAACAATATTGTAGAAGAGAACCAAGATATTCCTACTGCACCTACGGGAGTGCCTCCACACTGCCCAGTCAAACCAAGTTATAATAAATCCCTTCATCTTCTTCATGTTGCATCTTCACTGAAATATTCCTCCCACACTCAGGCATATCATGTAGCTATATTAGTTAAACATATCCAACCCCTCCAACAACAGGTTCATAACAACCTTCAACAAGTTAAGAAAGAAAACTTCTTTAGCAAGGAAAGCAATTCACCAAAGTTCAGATTCAACAAAATATTCCCTGGGGACTTGACATAATGGAGACCATTGCTTCCTAAGGGGAGAAGAATGATCCAGGAGAAAATTGGTAGCCACCTACCAATTCTGATGGCTCAAAATAGGGGTTTCCGCCTTGTCATTTCTTCTACAACTTTTTCGGTCCTAAACTTTTGGGGTCGTTTTGAGGCCTTAAACAACGTTTTTTTGGACCACCACAATCACACTGTGGACTTTATCTAGAGTGTGAAAAAATAATGTGTATTCCTTGGATGTACCTTTCCAATGAGCTATTGTGTGCCCCAAACGGGGATCGTATGCAAAAGTTACGCCCTTGGGAAGTTGACGTATCAACTACCCGCATGGGGGCCCGCAAACCTTTCGACATTTCATCTTCTGTGGTTAGGGTTTTGGATTTTATTTATGTTAAAATGACTTTGGAGCCTCAGTGTAAACATCATCATATTCTTGCGAATGAGCATAGCCATCACATCTATTCTCAGAGATAAGTTGCCACCATTCTAGCAGGTTCATTCACTCTATATTTTTAAAGTTTATGTACATTTCTGTCATTAATAAAAATCATGCATTACTGTATCTCTGTGTTTATTGCAATATATTTGTATATTTCATTGTTATATTTCCGCCTCCATTTCGTTCTCAAAATAATATGGATCAGAGTTACAATTCAAGAGGAACGGATTTGTCTTGGGACATGAAAAGAATGAGTTTGACTTCTTTCATATTCTTGATTAATCCATACCAATTACATTTATGAGCATAGGGGTTCTTTGTGATGATTTACAACAACATACAATGGATGATGGTGATGATGATGATGATAATTTGGATGAAGTGCTTGAACTTGAGGATCATGATGAGGAATAGGAGGATAATAATGATGTGGATGGAGCCAATGATCATGAGTACGATGAACTTAATGTTGTTAAGTCTGATGATATACTTGAACTATAATGTACCCAACTACTTGTATACATTGTTCGGTCAGTGGGGTAATTCAAAATTTTATTCCCAGTTATATATTTTTCTTCGCTAGCTCCAATACCAATTTTTTTCATATGCCCATCTTTCTAACTAGGATGAGTTTCACATTACATAGCGTTGATACCATAATTTTCCTCACTATTCTATTAGTAGTTTAATTAATGCATGAAATCATACAATGCAGGCACATGCATACAAACACGATGTAATTCCATTCACCATATTAACAACATTAATACAACATTATCACACATAAATCATAGACACTTATCTTCTTAAATCACCAACTAGTTTCAAATGAAGGATGTTCCACCCAACCATAGACTCATTTTTCCCATCATTTTCTACAACAGGGCCACCCTCAAGATGAGGCTATGAGTCCATAAGGATGAAACACCTATGGCTAGCTCTAATCCTCTCACTCATCCCATTTCCCATAATTTATAGTATGTCCACGCTTACAACAATCCTGATTCACCATCTCTCTTCCCCCCTTCATATTGTACAACCTAAGAAATGGAATCCCCCTCGCTACCATGTAATCCCTCGGGTTATTCCACTTCCTTCTAAGGCTCTATTATATACTGGTCAACAAATATCAGTGCTGCGAAATTCCAGGATTATCAGTTGTAATTACTTTGACTCAATCGGATATATTTCCTTGGCACATGGCCATAATTTCCTTCATGAGTTCATGAAAAACACTTTTCATAATTTCATTACAACATGCATGCAATAGTTTGGCCCACACTCGGGCTCTGAGACCACATCCACTCACAATAATGGAAAACTTCCCAAGAATGATGTACAAACCCCAAAAATCATGGGATATATTTGCATGATATCAAATAACCACATGGCTTCCTAAGAAGCCCACGTATTTGAATTTACAAATCATCCCAAGGATTCAAAGACTTAGGATAACATAAATTATACTACTATGGCTTAGGATAAATTATTAATATTTTCTATGTCCCCCTTTGAGCCACCCTAAATCCCCTTTCATTCTTGTGGAATCATAACCCCCTGTGTATTTTTTCATTCTTCATCTACAATTGGTGATGTGTTTTATTATTATTCATTCTACATTTACATATTACATTAGTTGAATATTAGTCATTCATTATATACACATTTACACATTTCTAATCTAGGGATCAAATTGGGACCATTACATTGCACCCCCCCTAGATTTTGCACCATCCTCACTGCACATCACCATGTAGACATATATAATTATATTCCAAGGGATCCAAATGGGGGCATTACATTCCCCTCTCCCATAGATTTTGCACCATCCTTGGTACACATCACAATTATATACAATAATTTTACATCAAAATTTACAACCAATGTGGGTATTCCATCCACATTATATCCTCTAGATCCCATATTGTTTCTTCAGAGATGTAGTAGGTCCACTAAACTTTAACTGTCCTATGCATTTGTTTCTAAGCACTATATCCTTCCTATCTAGTATACATACAAGTTGCAGCTGGTATTTCATTAGTTTTCCCTTAGATTAACACCATCCTTGGTGTTCTATTTTCTAGGTACCTAATTCATGTCTTCATTCTTCAACTATTCCTATAACAACCATCAAGAAAAAATACATATTATAGGCATTAACATGCAATTTTTTTTATTATTCACAGAAATTATTAAATCCACAATACAAGCATGTATTTAAAACTAAGTATGAAATATAATTTAATACTTATCTGTATGGCTATTTCTTGCTTTACAAAGCTACCATAAGCAAGATTTTAGCTCATTGTTCTTTATCACACACCCTTCTTGATTTTTTCCATCATACCACATGAATTTTTCCACAACAATTTTATTCATGTAAGTTTCCTCTTCCTTGTCACACTCACCCTTCCATGCTTAGGCATCCCCCTTACTACTAAACAATCCCTTGGGTGATCTATTTTACCAAGGTTTTTATATGCAAGGAGAGTGCCAACTTACTACTAGATATCCAATGGTCGTATTTAACCAATAACTTGTGGATATCATGGGTTCCCATTGTTGTCATAATTCCCTTCTTTCCAATATTTCCTTCTTTCATCCATAATCATTTCCCATAATTCAGTTTCCCTGATAGAGCTTTCAACTAGTCCATCCACATTTGAAAACTCTAGCATGCAATTCTTTCATTGCAATATCCACAATAGCTCCTGGAATGATCTTAAATTCATGACTTAGTAACAACTCCATCATTTTAGTTGTTCACATATTATATCAAAAAAATAAAATATATGAAATTAATTATAACATAAGCATGCATTCACATAGTGCATTCAATCATTTATACTAGCATGCATTTGTGCATATTCACCACTTGCACACTTTTAATAACACTCATGCACAACTACTCAATGTATCACTACATTGATTCAAGAATACCATATTTCTATGACATGCATTCCACCATGGTGAGTTTGAAGGTCTAGCAAACACATCGACACATCATCTAGCCACTTCCCCAATACTCGATTGACCATATAAACACATTACTCTTTATTCCAGCACAATGCCAGGTATATACCCTTTCTCTACTAATAGTCCCTCGAGCATACTAGAAGGAATTTCCCTTCTCCGCTTTAAAATCCCTCATGAACCCTTCCATTCTACATGTGCTCTTCAGTGTTGGCAAGAAGGTTACAGTCCAAGACAACAAAACAGGTAGAGAGACCATTGGACACTTGTGAATCACTATAGCATTTCCATATCCAACCTCATTATGGCCTCACAGATGGATAACTATGTTGGCATTCACTTCTATATTTGTATTATGTCTCATATCTTACCTTGGTTATTAACTCATAACCAACGCAACTTGACATGTTGTTTATTTCATATGAACGCATTCATTGATTAAACAATCATTTATATGTCCAATACCTTTCACCTATACCACACCAAGTGTAATATCATTTCCATAAATGCATTCAAATCAACTAAATATATCAATTTATATATCAAATTTTGACCAAGGAAATTCTTACCTCAATTTCCTTCAGTATCTTTACAACATATCATACTAAATTCATACATGCATGGATGTCATCAATTTATTTGATTCTACCTAATTAGTTATTGTCTATTAGAGGCTCATAGGTTCCCTTCACAACCTCTTGATCAAAATTTTGTTGTCCTCATATTTTATTTATAAGGTTGACTATCATATGTAGTAGCATCATCAACATTTTGAGCCATGCTATCAACCTTTTCCTATTTACATAATCCACCATTAGCCACATTTAACTTATAACATCTTTATTGCATATATATTAAAAGACTACTCTCTCTCGCTCTCTACACACACACACACAAGCAATTCTATATGCACTCTAAATCATTCTCAATATGTCCTCTAGTGCATATTTATATTCTATCTATCTATCTCTTGCATTTCCAATATTCCTATGATTTAAAACTATTAAATTATAACATATTTTTAAATATTAATAAATATATCAAAGTATCAAGAGATGAGTTAAGAAATCCCCCCTCACTAACATGGTTGTCTTGTTTGCCATGTTCATCATTGCTACTACAACAATTGCATCAAAATCCCTTAGCTTCTTGAAGCATTTTCCAACTTCCCTTGCTATCCTTGGTTGTCCTCAAATTCCCACTGGATTCTTGCACATTTCATGCTCTTACTCTAAACATATATGCATTGTTGTTCCATTTTTTTAGCACTTTCAAGCCAATTCCAACTTAGCCACCATAAATTTCCAACCTATATATCATATTGGTATTACACGTTCAACATATGCTTCCTTTTCTAGGTCAATCTTTCTCAAATTTACTTTGCATGCATTATTCACTTGTTGGCTTGCTCCATGCCTCTTACTCCTATCATTGTTGTTTGTTCGTACACAATAACCAACTGCAATGTTCATAATCCCCATAACTCTCTTGCCTACCTGCTAGTATCTTTCATGCCTCTGCTAAATACTCTCTTGTATCATATAATATTTAGGTCCAATAACTAAGAGATCCTATGGCTCTTATACATATCACTAATATTAGCTGCATACATTATTCCTGTATAATTGTTAAATTTGAGAGAGAAATAGCACAACGCATGCACATAAATGGAAACTAGATATTTACCCTAGAAACTATTCCAGGAAATCCAACACTTAATAGATATCCATTAACCTTGGCCAAAATGAAAACCCAAGCCTCAATGAGAAAACATGAGGCATCTTACAGTGGAGTATTCCAAGCCATTAAATATAATTCTTCATATGTAATACCATGGGCCCATAAACCATGAATGAAAAACCCATTATTAATTGTATCAAGGTTATCTTAATTACTCAAAAACATTAGTAAAAATTAATCAAACATTCCTTCCTTTAAAATTGACTTGGGATAAACACACACCCCCCTCAAAGTTTATTTACCAGGTTTCCAGGAATAGAATATGCCCACATATCACCTAAGTCTATGTCTATACTTTATCATGGTGAACTTTCAAACCACAAGTACACACGCCTAGATAGGTTTTACAACCATATTCCCATTTATATATATGATAAAATACAACTCTATATATGTTTTTTAAAATTGTGTGTTTGAGCATTTGATGCTATGAAACATCAACCTATTTCATTTCCAATGCCCCTCCTACTCCAAATAAAATTACATAGACAAAATCAAGCACTCATTCACCGTGAAATTCTCCATCTATTTTCTTCCATTCACCATTTACATTGGTTCATATACCCATGAACCATCACAAAAAATTTTGTGCTTGATTATATTACCAACTCCTCTCTTCCTAGTACTAACTTTGACCTTGACACACTTCCTGTATCATCCTTGTCTCTGATACCGAATGTTAAATCTAAGAGAGAAATAACACAACATTGAAGCATGCACATAAATGGACGTTAGAGATTTACCCTAGAAACCCTTCCAGGAAAACCAACACCTAATATATATCTATTAACCTTGGCCAAACTAGCCAAGCCATGCCAACACCAACCACCCAAGCCTTTATGGGCCAACATGAGGCATCTTACAATGGAGTATTCTAAACCATTAAATAGGCTTCATCATATGTAATACCATAGGAAAATACCATGGGTTACTTGATACCATGGGCCCATAAACCATGAACGACAACCCCATTATTAATTATATCAAGGTTATCTTAATTACTCGAATAACTGAGTCAAGATTAATCCAACAACAATGACAAAATCCTCTCTAGCTCCGTTGTTGTAATCTGAATTACACTTGTTGTTTACAATAAATATTCTATATGCATGATTATTTAAGACATCAACTTCATGGTTTCTTTACTATGATTGAACCTGAAATTAAATGTATAACAAGCCTTAGAAATATTCATCCATGGGCTTTGATCACCTTATTAATATGCCTTGACATAACATTATTTCCTTGAGTCTTTTTTCTCATCAACAACACTACCTTGTTATTAAGAACTCAATCATTTTTTCCTTCCTTTTGCACCTCTAAATGTGCGTCCACGTTAGTACATAGGCACCATCATCCATTTTCTGCAACCTTCCCTACTCAATATTCACATCTGGTATGTACCTCTATCATCTGGAACTCTGTTTCCAAAAATAAAACAACTTTGTAAGTCTTCCATTTAAAACTGCGAGAGAGAAATGACACAAAAAGAAGCATATACATAAGTGGACACTAGAGATTTACTTGAAACCCTTCCAGGAAAACTAGCACCTAACATATATTTATTAACCTTGGCCAAACCAGTCAAGCCATGACAAAAATGACAAATTGAGGCATATTACAATGGATTATCTCAATCCATTAAATAAGCATCATCATATGTAGTACCATGGGAAAATACCATGGGTTACCAAAACCATGGTATCATAAACCACCATCAGTAAACCCATCAATGACTAACTCAAGGTTATCTTAAATATTCTATGACTGAATCAATATTAACTCAGAATTCCCCCTTTAAACTTGAATTGGGATAAACAACTACCCCCCTCAAAGTTTATAAACCGAGTATCTGAGACTGCAACATGCCCCCCCCACCATCACCTAGATCTACTAGCGAACCATTAAACTAGGGGTGTGCATGCGTAAATAGGGATTACAAATATATTCCCATTTACAAGTGATAAAATTCAACTCCATAAAAAATTATTACAATTGTATTCCCCATCATGTGATGCTATGAAACATCAACCCATTTCATTTCCAACATCCCTCCTCCTCCAAATATAATGAACCAAATCAAGCACTCCTTAACCAAGTACTTCTTTAGATGTTATCTTCTGTGTGTTTCCACCAATGCTCCATTTACATGTCCTATTCACCTTGTTTAATAAGCCTATGAATCATCGCTTCAATTTGTGTCCATGAGTCTATTATCAACTACTCTTTCACCACCATAGGTTCATGCATACTCTCTCCCTTGATGGATTCAAATACCACACCACTCTCATGAGAGAATCCTTGTCTACCAAATATTGATCCACCATCCAGGAAACACACAGGCCACTCTCACTAGATATTCCAAGCCTACGAGGCTCTAATACCACATGTTAACACTGAGAGAGAGAGAGAGAAATATCAAAACAAGAAGAATACACATAAATTGACACTAGATTTACCCTAGAAACATTTCCAAGAAAACCAACACCTAATAAATATATATTAACATTGGCTAAACCATCCAAGCCAAGCCAACACTATCCAATTGAGGCATCTTACAATGGATTATCTCAATCCATAAAATATCCTTCATCATATGTAATACCATGGGAAAATAACATGGGTTACCAAAACCAGTGAATGAACCCATATGTCATGTTTATGCAACTTTATAAAACAATTAGATGCATCTTTGGAAAACTTAAACATTCTATCACCTTCCCCTCTAAATTATATTTCCAATGAATATACTCATGCCTCATTCTAAGTTCTGAGTTGAAATTTAAGGCTCTTTGAATTTGCTAATTTTGTCCAATTTGTGCACTTTTCTTGCTAGTGCAATCTAGCTCGAAGACCAACTTTTGCCTCATGCATAAGAGAATATATGGAGAACTAGGAAAAAATTTGTATTGGTTGTAGATAATATTTTTTATTGTGAGTTCAAAACAACTTCCAAATTACTAATCTAATACTCCACTCAATTTTTGCATCAATATGGAATTGTCAACTTTGCCATTTTTACATTTTCTCTGAACTTGGAACTTTTAGCAAAACTTGTTATCTCCAAAATGGAGAAAAATGGTAAATATTCAATAAAACAAAGTTGTGTGGATTGTTGAGGATGTAAAATGTCAACTAGGATATTTTTTCCAAATATATAATCTAGGGTCCCTTTTCCTCCAAAATTCCCAAAAAAGTCTCCTAGAATAGTGGATTTTGGCCTATTTTTGCATCTCCATTCCAAACCCTTTGGAATTTGTCCAAATTCTCAATTTGGTTTCTTCATGTCTACAACCCTAACTCACTATCAATATTTCATCAACAACATGGCCTATGTCAAGGAATACCACCCTATTCTTAAAAAACTGCAAATATGCAATTTATAGAATTTTGGAGGAGAATTGGACAATGACCCTCACTTGGCACTTTTATGGCTCTCAACATTGCATATTTTTCCCTCAAATTTCACCTACATCTAGTTAAATATTCTCCTATTATGGCCAAAGCAAGATTTTGGTTCTAGACTATATATATATATATATATATATATATATATATATCTTGTTGATGTGGCATAACACATTCCTACTAATGTGGAAAAGGGGTCCTACGTTTCATCACCCACATTGACCATGTCATCCAACTTATCACCTAATATTCCAAGTCGAATTTAGTGGCCCCCTTTACCTTTTCCCATTTATTTTATAATTTTAATATTATATTTTATTAAATTCGTGGGTCTCTTGTACCTAGTTGTCCTTATCCTTCCACCCGACATGATATAGACTATGGATGGGAAAATGTGTCCCACTCTACCCTGACATACTCCACCTAGTGCATGGACATGGGTTCATGTGATGGGTAGGGGTCCCATCTCTGACACCCTCTAGTTACGCACATATTCCTCACCCATATATCTTAGATCAATGACCAAGATCTATTATAGGTCCATAGAATGCCCATGATTTAATTCATACTTGAGCTCCCTTAATCACTTACTACCTATTTCCTCTTGGGGGACAAACTTCACCCCATTATGATTACAGGTGATTTGGGCCTTTTGAAAAACTGCCTCACTTCAGTCTATACTCTTCTTTTGTTAGTGTGGTTTCCCCACCACCGTGGACCCTACCACGAAACAATCGCCTACACCCTGAATCCACTTAGTTGCACCCTAACACCTCCTTGTCATCAATACGAGTTCACATCACCACTACGATAAACTTCATATATACAAATCCATGTCATATTTCCAACATTTTCAAAAATTCAAATATGTGTATGTGTATGTGTATGTGTATGTGTGTGTGTGTGTAATGTATGTATATAAGTGTGTGTGTGTGTGTGTGTGTGTGTGTGTGTGTGTGTGAATTGGGTTTAGCCCGAGTGGGTTGTGTTGAGGGGTGTTTTCCCCCCACCTAGGTTCAATTTCCACAAGTGACATGTTGAGCTCTTAAATGAGAAAGTTATTGAAAAAGCCTCGGCTTTCTACAAAATATAGTTTACCCCAGGTATCATCCTCAAAATGAGGGGAAGTGCCTGGTGAGTTTCCCCGGGCTCTATTCCAAATTAAAATACACACACACACACACATATTATTTTCTATCAATTCATGGTTGCCATGGATTTTCCAACTCAACCTATGCAACTCACCCATTCTTCTACTAATTTTGACCCTTTGGTCTGGAAAATTGACATCTCTGTGCCAATTATCCATTGGATTTTGTCAATAATTGGGGATTTTCCCAATTTAGAATTTCCCCCCAAATTCTTTACACAGGCATAATTTTATTCTTACAAATTCACCCATAGAACTCACATTCCCATCAGACCCTCCTTAAGACATTATGCATGTACTCTTAAGGCCAATAAAACTTAATTATAATTTATTTACCATGCTTTATTGACAATTGTCAATTATATGGCTAGTAATGATATTTTCACTAAATTCTACATAGAACTATTAGAAACTGACAGATTCCTTTCAATTACATCCCCAAATTTTCCAATTACACCAAAAACACTCCAATTGGGTAATTGGGCTCTGAAATTAACAAATGCAATCTTTACAAACATATTCTCCAATGCCATTTTTTCAATACATGGCCTACAAAGTGCATTGCTCCCAATTTCCATTAAGAAATTTTATCTAACACTTCACCAACAACATGCAATTTTCTTCATACACAGGTTGGTTTGTCTCCCATATAGCCGCAGTGTTGTAACCTTGGATTTTATACCACTTTCTAATGTACCAAAACACCCATGTACTTTGTTTGGGGAAGTGGGGTACTTTAAAATTTCATTCCCACCAACTGTGTATTTTTCTTCATTATCTCTTATACCAATTTTTGTCATATGCCCAACCTTTTAACCATGGTGAGATTCACATTACATGTCTCTAAAACCATAATTTTCCTCGTTGTTGTGTTACTAATTTAATCAATGCATGCAATCATATAATGAAATCACATACGTACAAATAGGACAGCATTCCATTCACCGTATTAACAACATTAATCCAACATTATCACACATATATCATATACACTTATCCTCTGGAAACAAATCACTGATTGGCTACAAATGAGGGACATTCCACCCAACCATAGGCTCATTGTTTCCCATCATCTTTCTGCAATAGGGCCACCTCCGAGCTAAGGCTATGTGTAAACAAGGATTAAACACTTATGGCTATATCTAATCCTCTCACTCAACCTATTTCCCATAATTTATAGTCTATTCACTCTTACAACAATCCCAATTCACTAGTTCTCTTTCCCCTTCCAACCTGTAAAACCCCAGAAATGGAATCCCCTTCTCTACCATGTAGTCCCTCATGATATTTCACTTCCTTATAGGTCTCTAGTATAGATTGGACATGAAATTTCACTATCGAGAACTTCCAGGATTCTTAGTTGTAAATACTTTGACTTAATGGCATCTATTTCCTTGGAACATAGCCATAATTTCCTTCATGGGTTCATGGCAATCACTTCCCATATTTTCATTACAACATACATGAAATAATTTGGCCCACACTCAAGTTCTAAGACCACATCCACCCACAATGATGGACAACTCCCCAAGAATGATGGACAACCCCCAAAAATCACAGGTTATATTTTCATGACATCAATCATGGACCACATTCACTTTGCAACTCATCACAAGGCTCCAAATACTTATGATAACATAAAGTATAAGAACTAGGCTTAGGATAAAATAGTATATTTGCTTTGGCCTCCTTTGAGCCACCCTAAGCCCCCTTCCATTCCTCTCTTTTGGAATCATAGCCCCCCATAGATTTTTTTACTCTCCATTTGCAGTCAGTGATGTATTTTATTAAAATTCAATGTACATTTACATATTATATTATTCAACTCTTGGTCATTCATCATATACACATTTACACATTTCTAATCTAGGAATCAAACTGTGGTTATTAAATTCCCTTCCCCCTATATTTTGCATCGTCCTTGATGCACATCACCATGCATACATATAAAATTATATTCTAGGGGATCCAACTAGGGGTATTACATGATCATTTCCAATATTGTCATGGAATTGGCCATATTGCATTGTATTATTTTGAACTTACTCCATGTAGTTCATGTGGGAAGACACATCACCTTTTAGAAAGGTGTCAAAAGTGAACATAGATTAAGAGAAAACAAATAAATTTTGGATGGCTAAGTACTTGGTGTTGTATTTTGGAAGCCAAGTTGTTGGAGTGGTCTTATTGCCAGGTTCATACACAATTACATGCATACTTGACTAGAAATGTATCTAAAATAGATGGACATCAATGTTTTGATTGGGGAGTTGATTATTCAATTTGTGATTGGGGCCCACTTGATGCAATCTTTTGAGTTGAAGATTGAGTCTTCTAACTCTTCTTAAAGATAGAATGGTTACCCTTTTCCACTTTCAAGGGGGGTATATTGATGCTTTTGATTCACAAGTTGCAAGACTTCTCACCTTTCAGTTGATAGGGGGGAAGATATTGACGATGTTTGTCAAACTTCAAGTTTTGAAGTCTACTTTTGATTTTGAGGATTTTTTGTTCTTTAGGATATGATATTTTTACTTTGTTTTTTTTATCAGGGGATCAAATTTTGCTCAAAAATTCAAAGTGCTCAGAATCACTTCAAATCGAACGAGGGTGTAGGCCTCATCGTTGTGAACCCAACGCAACTCGTTTAGTCTCAAACGGACGTCGGGAGCGAGAGATATCGCGATCTGTTCGAATCGTTAAACAGGCAAAAAAAAAGGACGCTGACTGTACAGTCCGTACAGGCTGACGTGGCAGAGGTGATGTGGCAGTTTTGGATTGGCAGATGTGGTCGAATCGAAATGCGACACGTGGCATTTATTGTACTAATGGTGTGGTGCCACATGGCCCAATCATGGGCTGCCACGTGGCACCCCGTTTTTGGCTATTGGTTTGTTATTTAAAATTTTATGGGGTCCAGGGGGTCGAACCCCGGACCTCCCCACCATTGTAAAGCCTTAACAAAGTCCACCCGACCAATACACCACTGATTTTTCCTTGTTATGTGAGTGGGTTTAAATTAATTTAAATTCGTATTGTTTATTGTTTGGCGCGGGGGGCGGGCTGGGGCTTAGCCCCAGCCCGTGGTTATAGCATACATGCCATACGACCATGTCATATGGCTCCGGTACAACGGACGCGTGCGCGTTTTGGGTTTTACATTGTGGTTTAAAATGGTTGAAATGACCCGCCACATGTAACGGTTCTATTTGCCTATGGGACAGAGCCCTTTTTAAAATGCGCGAGGTCATATGACCCTCATGTGCCTGAGAGCTAGGCGGTTAGGGGCTGACGTGCCCACAACCGTCCTACAGTTCGCACCATTTACATGGTTGCGTTCGGTTCCAGGTTTTCACGCTTTAAATTACATGTGTGCTAGGTTGAATGAACAAGGGTGCAATTTGTAGATGCAGAGACAACAAGCTTGAAGGGGGGACTTCCAAGAAGCGTAACTTCTTCGTTTTTTGGCCAAACGAGGTGCCGAAAAAGCCCAGCTAGGTGTTTTTGGACGCTCTGAAGCCATTGGAGCAGTCTGTTGGTCAATTTGAGCATTGTAAAGCACGTTTTTGAGCACTTTGACAAATTAATAATAATGATCCATTGGAAGCTGGACCAGGAGATGTAGCCCAAGAGAGGGGTGAACTCCTTTATCATTTGTTGTGTTTATGTGCTTATGTTCATTGATTATGTTGTTGTTTATTGTGTCTTAAATGAGTAAATCCTATTAATGATGTGTTGCAAAGTTGATCCATTTGCTTTTAACACATAAACTTTACTTGCAAATATTTTCAAGATTTCAAGTCTTATTCATTTTTAGATCAAGTTGGTATCAGGGCACTGGTTTTTGAAGACTTGATTGTTTGCAAGTGTTTTGTTTTCTGATGCTCACAAGTTTGAAACTCACAAGAGGACAAGGTCAACTTGTGGAGTCGATTTTTCATCCTTCAAGGTGGAAGCATATACAATCACCGCAAGTTTCAAGGAGGCATTCACCAAGTATGGCTCATGAAGAAAGTCATGAACGTGTTCCTGCAGAAGATGAAGATCTCAGAAAGGTTGTCATGGAAATGAGAGAGATGATGAAGATCTTGATG
>ML799252.1:171186-184631 GCA_009831015.1 Picea engelmannii
TTTGCAATTTTTCTCTAGTTATTAAGTCTAATACCACTTCATTCACATCTTAGGATATATTCATTATCCTAAGTTACTTATGATTACTTATGTAAATTGTTAAAGGTGGTTATCGGAGCTTTATACTATATATTGTATTATCATATGAATAATATTGAAGAATAACTATTTTGGCTTCGTGCCTTTCTACCCATTCTTGATCTTCTTAATCTTCTTGTTCTTGATTATATATTTCAATAATAATAACCAATTGTCACTATATGTTCTTGCAAGGACACAAAATCAAGATGTTTATACATTGCAATCATTATCTTCATAAATATATGTTAAAATGGTTGACAACAGAACCCCTAGATTTGAGGAACAATCATCTACACCAACTCCTCTTCTTCAGGATTCAATTGTGTATGTGTCAATTCCGCTGGAGCATGCATAGGAGAGAATGTACTGCTCAGATAGTAAGTTGTTTGAGCTATGACTGTAAACCTGGGAGAATTATTAATTTAATGTATGTGATAAGAGGGGAGTGAGTTATAAAACTGTAAAACCTCCATTAATGAATAGCGAGAAGCATCGATACCTTTGCTTGGTGGAAGTAGCCCGAAGTTGGGAGAACCATGTAAATTTCTATGTTTCTTTTATTCTTTTTCCATTTTATATGATGTGTTTTGTATTCTCTGATGTGTACTAGTTAAGGTTTGTGGCTGACTGGGTTAACAAGTGGGGTATCATAGCTAGTCGGAGGTCATTGAAAAACGTAGTAGCAATTACATTTGCACGGGCATCAATTATTCTCGGAGGAGTAGCAGTACAGTAGCAAGTTGGAGGAGCAACAGTGTCATTTTTTGTTCATAGGGAGCGCCTCTTTTCATATCAGCGTTGGTCCCTCAGTGCGTGGTGAGTGTTGATGCAGTGCCATTTTTTGTTCGTAGGGAGTGCCTCCTTTCACATCAACGATGGTCTCTCAGTGTCTGGGGAGCGTTGATTTCACATCAGTGCTGGACTCTCCTCTTAAAGGGAGCGTTGATTCAAAGTTGCACTTACGGTGTTTTGAAAATTGAAATCAGTGTTGGCCTCTCCTTTTAAAGGGTGCGTCGATTGAAAATATCTCTTGTGGGATCAAGATCGATCAAACTCCTCCCTCTTGCATCGAACATATTAAAGGAGCAGATTATTATGGAGCATATTAAAGGAGCAAAGATTGTGGAGATTCTAGGATCCGCTACCCAATGATGTGAAGGAGTAGATTAACAAGAGTGGAGGTAGTACTTCAACAGAGGCCGAGAAGTACGAGAACGTATGAGATGGAAAAGACTCAAAGTGACAAGTTTGAAATTGAGAAATTCAATGGAAAGAACAGTTTTGAGATATGGAAGGTCAAGATGCACCATTTTCTCATGCAACAAGGTGTGGTGAAGGCGCTTTTGGGAAAATCAAAGAAACCCATGACCATTTCAGATGAAGAGTGGGAAGAGATCGATGCGAGAGCACTGAGTGCCATACGTCTTTGTTTAGTCGATGATGCTTTGTTCAACATTGTAAAGGAGAAGACAACAACTAGTTTGTGGACAAAGATGGAAATATTGTATATGATGAAATCCTTGATGAAAAGGATCTTCTTGAAAAGACAATTGTACAGTTTGTGCATGAAGGAAGGTACGAAAATAGTTGATCATTTAAATACTTTTAATACTCTTTTAGTCCAGTTGACTAGCATGGGAGTGAAATTTGAATCTGAAGACAAGGCAATTACATTATTGTGTTCTTTTCCCAAGTCATGGGATCACTTTGTTACCTCTATTAGTTTTAGCTCAATAGAAAGTATTGAGTTTGATGTTATTGTTGGAGCTTTACTGTCTGAGGAAACAAGGAAGAAATCCAATTTAGAAACCTCTACATATGAGGTGATGGTGGTCAGAGGAAGACCTAAAGAAAGAGGACATGTTCAGAGGGATTTCTCTCGATCAAAGTCGAAGGGAAAGGAGAGCAAGCTTAAGTGTTGGTTTTGTGGAAAATCTGGGCACCTAAATAAGGATTGTTGGAAGTGACAACTAGCCTCCAAAGAAGACCCTCCAAAATAGACGAAGGAAGCAAACACAACTGAAACAGGTTCAACAACAAGCTAAGGTATGCTTGACGAAGTTTTAACAATTGTCATTTTTCACGTTATGATCAACAATGTTTATTAGATTATGGTGCTTCAAATCACATGTGTCTTCATAGACATTGGTTTATTACTTACTAGTCTATAGATGATGGAATTGTTTACATGGGAAATGATATATCATGTAAAGTTGTGGGAATTGGTAGCATTCGAATTAAGATATTTGATAGATCTGTTAAGATACTAACTGAAGTGAGACATTTACCTGAGCTTAGGAAGAACCTAATCTCTTTGAGAGTCTTAGATAATGGAAGATATAAAATTATTGTTCAAGGTGGAGTTATGAAGGTATACAAAGGAATCATATTAGTTATGAAAGCGAAGAAGGTTGGAAACCATTTTTTGTTAAAAGGAAGAACCGAGTCAGATCATGCGACATCTGTATCTAAGAATGAAAGTGATTGTGTTCGACTGTGGCATCAACGGCTAGGCCATATGAGTGAAAAGGGATTGAAGGTATTATCTGATCGCAAGTTACTTCCTAGTCAAAAGTATTTAAAGTTAGAGGTTAAATTAAGAGCTTGATTTCTTATGAGGATTAATTATTTTTTTTTCTTCAACACTTTGATTCCATCTTAATACACTTCAACAATACCAAATCATAATCGAATAGAAATAACTATGTAGATGAGTAAGCATGTACATCAACAACACATATACCCTAGGGAAACCTTGTCGGTTACCTCTTACCTTGAAGTACATATTGGTTACCTCTTACCTTGAAGTACAGATTTGCATCAGCATCACTTTTAAGAAAGCCTAGGCTTTTAAGAAATCCATCAATCCTGTCATACCAAACTCTGGGAGCCTGCTTAAGACCATACAAGGCCTTCCTTATCTTGCATACATGAGTGCCTTTGTTATGCAGTACAAAACCATCTAGTTGTTCCACAAAGACCTCCTGTTCAATCTTTCCATTCAAGAATGTTGTTTTTACATCCATCTGATGTAGCTTCCAACCAAGAATGGGAGCTAAAGCAATAATAGCTCGAATGGAGGTATACATGGCTACAGGGGAAAATGTCTCTTCATAGTTGATTCCTTGTTTTTGAGTGAAGCCTCTAGCTACAAATATTTCTTTGAAATTTTCCACACTTCCATCAGCTACATGTTTGATCTTATAGATCCATTTGGAAGAAACAATCGATTTATCTTTTGGCCTCGACACAATGTCCCAAACATTGTTCTTTATA
Source organism: Picea engelmannii (assembly GCA_009831015.1). Taxonomy (NCBI): domain Eukaryota; kingdom Viridiplantae; phylum Streptophyta; class Pinopsida; order Pinales; family Pinaceae; genus Picea; species Picea engelmannii. The sequence continues at coordinate 174,544 of ML799252.1, forward strand.
ATAGACATGTATTCCTCAAGCATGGCATCCTTCCATACTTGTAATTTATCTGCTTCTTCAAATGAAGAAGGTTCGAAATCAATAATTCTACTCATTGGTGCAACATAGCCTCCAAACCTATGAGGCATCTTTCTTTCCCTGAAAGTTCCTTTGGGAGAAGCTATCAGTTCTTCTTCTTGCACTATTTCTTTAACCCACCCTGGCTTCCTTTTAGCTTAAGGTTCTTCAAGAGTTCTTTCTAACACTTCAGCAGGTTCTAGGGGCTCATTACTTGGCCCTTCACAAGGCTCTTCCCTTTGATCATCTGACTCTTGATTTTCAGAAGAGGGTGAAGCTGGCTGAACTGCTTCTGACTCCTGCTCAAGCTCTCTGGATTTCTTAAATGCAGCTTCCTCATAGAAAATAACATCTCTTCTTACCTCTATTTGCCTCTGACCTGGTACATAAATCATGTAAGCCTTGGAGTTCTCAATGTACCCCACAAAAACCCCTTTCTTGCCTGCAGGTTCCATCTTTGTCCTCTTTTCCTTAGGGACATGAATATACACAAGACACCCAAATATCCTTAGATGCCCTACTTTAGGTTTGATCCATGAGAAGACCTCTCCAGGAGTCTTGTCCTTCAAGATATCATGTGGACACATGTTCTAAATATACACGGAAGTGGAGGTAGATTATGCCCATAAAGAATTTGGTAGATCCTAGTCAAATATCATTGCTTTAGCTGCCTCACAAATAGTCCTATTTTTCTTCTCAGCAACACCATTTTGTTGAGGGTTATATGGCATGGTCAACTGTCTTTTGATTCATGCTGACTTGCAGAAATCCTCAAACTAAAGAGATTCAAACTCTCCTCCATTGTAAGTTCTAAGGATTCTGATGTGTTTCCCTATCTACTTTTCAATAAAGGCTTTATACTCTTTGAATTTATCAAATGTGTCAATTTTAGCTTTAAGAAAATATATCCAACATTTTCTTGAGTAATCATCAATAAAAATGACATAATACAAACAACCACTAAGTGAGGGATATGACATGGGACCACACACATCAGAATGAACCAAATCTAATATGTTCTAAGATCTGTTGTCACTACTAGGAAATACTTTCTTTATATTTGTACCTAGCATGCATCCCTTACAAATTTTATTTTTACTAAGAGAAATATAGGGCATGCCACATACCATGTTTTATAGATCCGGAAGAGCTTTGTAATGAATATGTCCAAATCTTCTATGCCAAAACTCGTTGGAGCTAGTCACGTCATGAGCCAATGCCTAAACTGACTGTCATGACATGACGTACAATCCTCCACTGTGAGTTCCAATGGGTCCTGCTGTACTTAAGAGGCTACCTTTATCCCATAGTAGTGCCTTCTTGTCCTTGAAGATCACCCAATATCCCTTGTCCTCAAGGGTTGCAACTGATAGTAGATTCTTCTTGAGCCCTGGAACATATAATACTTCATCAACATGAATTCTAGCCCTAGATTCCAATCTAAAGGAGATATAGCCTACTCTCTCTATCTTATAACATTTTGCATCCCCAAGCTCAACATGCTCTGCAAAATATTTTGTCTCGAAATCTGAGAGGATCTCCTTGTACCCTGTCATGTGCTTCGATGCACCACTTTCTACTAACCAAGTTTCTGGCCCCGTGAAAACTGAACTAGATAAGGAAGAAACCAAATAATATTCTTTTCTATTTTCTTTCTCATTAGAAGGACTTTTCTTATTTCTTTTGGATTCATCATCCTCAACAATTGAGGCATGATGTTTCCCTTTCCTTGGATATTTCTTTCTAAACCAACAATCTTTAGAAAAATGACCCAACTTATTACAACTAAATCATTTAATCTTAGATGTATCAATATTCTTCCCTTTGAATGTACCTTTGGTGTTTGGATTCCTCTGAGAGCCTTTCTGGAAAGTGCCTTTCTTCTTTCCCTTGAATCTTGATGCTAAAGTTGTGTGCTCTTCTTTCGTTGGCTCGCTCCTGGTAGTTGTGTGACTCTCCTCCTATAGGCAATTATGCCATAACCTCTCAAACATGGGTTGAATCTCTCTCCCACTTACACTAGATAAGAAGGTCTCCCATGAAGAAGGAAGACTGTCAAAAATGGCCTGCACTCAATCATCATCGTCCACTATCACCCCTGTGGCCAAAAGATAATCTCTGATATGGGCTATCCTGGAACAAAAGGATGCCACAGATTCACCTTTCTCCATATTCATATACTTAAGCTTGTGCTTAAGTTTCCTCTTCTGAATTGGAGCATGTTTCTCATACAGATTCACCAAGGTATCCATACAATCCTTGGAATTCATTAACGAAGTCATTGCATACATTATATTGTCTTTGACTAAGTCAAAGATGATTCTCTTATCCTTTGATTGACTCTTCCTGAAGGTCGCTCTTCCTGCATTATTCATGGGTTCCTCCACCACCATGGTCACATACTACTCAAGATCATGCTTTTGCAAGATATTTGTTATCCGTAGCTTCCACACATTGAAGTTGGTAGCTCCTTCAAGCCTATCCTCGGCCTTGACTGAAGTGGAGGATGCCATGGACTTCACACTGGAAACCTAATCAAGATATCTTGGATTTGTGTGTACCTGCTACTGCACTTCAACACGTTTTAACACACCCTAACCTCTGATACCATGTTAAATTATGAGCTTGATTTCTTATGCGGATTAATTATTTTATTTTCTTCAACACTTTGATTCCATCTTAATACACTTCAACAATACCAAATCATAATCAAATAGAAATAACTATGCAGATGAGTAAGAATGCAAATCAACAACACATATACCCTGGTTAAACCTTGTACAGGGAGAAAAACCCCAGAAAACGATATTCCTTTATTGGATTAATAATGTAAGATCACTTACAAATATCCAACATGAATGTTTTGCTCTTAAAGAGCTTGCCAAGATGACTTTGACCTGACAAAGACCTAAGAGACCTTGTTGAAATACACCTCTGATATGATGCATCTATTGTTGATATACAACATTGATATGTTGCTTTGGTATGTTGCCTCTTTATCAATGATATGTGCCTCTATTTCTTCGCCCTTAACCTGCATCTCAAAACTGTATTGAAGAGAGGGGTCGACCTCTGCTTATATAGGTTGAAGAGGAGAGACTCTAAATAGTAACATGTTTGCATGAGTTAATCATAACTCGGCTTCATACTTTAGTTCAAACTTAGAACTAGACTTGAGACCGGTATACTCTAGTTCGAAAATAGAACTAGACTTGAGACTTCAGTTTCAACTCAGCATACACTTTAGTTTGAAAATAGAACTAGACTTGAGACTGGTATGCTTTAGTTTGAAAATAGAACTAGACTTGAGACTTCAATTACAACTCAGTATTACACTTTAGTTCGAAAATAGAACTAGACTTGAAAGTTCAGTTACAACTCAACATTACACTTTAGTTCAAAAATAGAACTAGACTTAAGACTTCAGTTGCAACTCAACATTACACTTTAGTTCAAAAGTAGAACTAGACTTAAGACTTCAGTTGCAACTCAACATTACACTTTAGTTCAAAAATAGAACTAGACTTAAGACTTCAGTTGCAACTCAACATTACACTTTAGTTCAAAAATAGAACTAGACTTAAGACATCAGTTGCAACTCAACATTACACTTTAGTTCAAAAACAAAACTAGACTTAAGACTTCAGTTGCAACTCAACATTACACTTTAGTTCAAAAATAGAACTAGACTTAAGACTTTAGTTACAACTTGACTCTTTACAAGGAAATTCGAAATTCTCTTCATGGTGGATAATGTTACATGTGCCAACGCACTAGATCAATACATTTATATCATTTGCAATATTAGGAATATCATTTCTTTCTAGCTCATAGGAATTTTATATTAAACCTAACTTTTTCTAGATGACTTGACTTTTGCTCATGGCTCACAAGGTTTGACTAGGCTCACAGAGGTTGTATGTTCCCCCTGAATTTTTCACTAGTCTATCTATGCTCATAGAGGTTGTACGTTCCCCCCTGACTTTTGTACTAGACTGTCTATGCTCACAGAGGTTGTACGTTCCCCCTAACTTTTGAATTATACTCACATAGCATCTCGTTCGTCCTAACTTTTGGTTTGACTCATAGAGGTTGTACGTTCCCCCTGGCTTTTGTCAATACCTCACAAGACTGGTTGATTCTCCAAATCTCCTTGACTAGCCTCAGGGTAGCCCATATGGCCTCTCATTGGAGAATGATTGTTGACGCTGCCAAATTTAACATTTGGGAGTCTTAGATATTGGAGGATATAAAAGTATTGTTCAAGGTGGAGTTATGAAGGTCTACAAAGGAATCCTACTGGTTATGAAAGCGAAGAAGGTTAGAAACATTTTTTTGTTAAAAGGAAGAACCGAGTCAAATCATGCGACAACTTTGTTAGCACTCTGTAAAAAAATTCTGGCTGAATAGACAAAGGACAGAGGTAACTGTTTCAACCAACTTTAGAGATGAGGCACTAGCCTTCTCAACTTAGAGAGGGCTCTCTCACGTGACTTGATATATCTATGGAAGACGGGGGCTAGATTCGGTTTGTTTTGGGGATTTTTAATAAAATTGTTGAAGAGCTAGAGATGACCTTTGGGCTATGGGGTCAGGAATGTAGGATGCATTGCCAAATCATGAAAACAATTAAGAGGAAAAGGCTAAATGAGGAAGTGACTTCTGAGTTTATGCTTGAAAATTTAGATGGTATCAGAAGACAAGAAACACACAACTATTATCAAAGCATTATAGTAATGAATTCTGAAATGGTTTAGAAGAGACAAACATAGTCTAAATCACCAAGCCGAGAGCATTAAATAATGAATTCTGGACTTTTAATTTCTCAATTTAGACATAGAAAAGCAAAATGAAATGCAGAATAATAGGAATCACACACTATGGGAGAAAACGAGGCTCATAACACCACCAGTTAGAATCTTTTCATAAAAAGTCCAAAATCTTCCTTTGCATCTATGTATTCATTCCAGCCCCAGAGATTTACAAAGTTTTTCTGCACAGAGGGCAAGCTCCTCCTTTCTCTATCTTTCTATACTCGTGAGACCAAGCATATATAGAGGAATTTCGTGTGGAATTCAAAATGTTCCGACTTCCTCATAATTCTAAAATAGATACAAGTTACAAAAAGGAAGAACAATTATACTATTTAAAGGGACCGTTAGTAACCGGTCTGTCATATTAGGACTCCCTTTTCTTAAGTTGCCATCTGTCCAAAATTTTCTAAAATAAACCTAAATTTACCTGAGGATTCACGTTAGCTTGGCGATTTCCTCTTCCAGGGTACTCAACCAAGCGAGATTTTCTCCGACGCTCTCCATCAACTTGGTTTTGGCCTCCGCCCTCTGCCTTTTTCTCCTCTTCCTCTTTGCAGTTGGGTGGTAGGTGTTGTTTGCATGTTCATTTATGACGAGATCCCTCATAACAGGGTTTAATTTGACTCTCGACTATGTCTCAGTTGCAGGTTCGGTATGAAATTTAGTTGCCAGTATCTGCAAGACCCATCTTTCTTTCTTACTTATTGACCTGCTTGGTACATTAGTTGAGAACCTATTCGTGCCAGACACTGTTCGATGAGTATCATCCATACCTTTCAAACTTTGCAGAGACCTCAATTTGGCCACCCTTTGAATTTACAAAACTCAGGAAATCAACACAGGTCGAGATTGTTTTTATTATGCATAAAATGGCAATTTCCCAGAATAGGATAAAATGATTTCATATTTGAGATTTGATGGTTTTTGTATTTTAATCACAAATTATTGTCACAGTACGTTGGTGTGACATGCTTCATCAATCCACTTCGAATGATTAGCCTTGAGTTAGTTATGTGACGACGTCCTTTTGATACGTCATCGGGGAAAGTACCTGGACCAGTGATGTGGGGTGATTTGACCAACTGTCATCCTTTCTGCGAGTTATTGATGTGACATTTTGAACCACGTGACATCGGGGCCATAGGAAAAGTGGTTTCAGGCAGTCCGTTGTCTGCCTCGATGCCTGTGTAAGAGCGCCACGCGTTCCCCATCAAAACCATAATGGTTTTTCTCGGTCTGCCTTCGCGACGTTAAGTTCTGTGCTATTTGTCGGTCTGATGTGGGCCTCGATCGTGGATCCAAGGTTCTTCAAAATCAACGGTCCGCTGAGCTACTCCCTTCCTGCCTCCACTATATTTTTTCATATGTTGCGGGATATAGTCGAGTGCCCTAAACTATCACGCCTCTACTGTGGTATAGCATCTCGCTAAATTTTAGAAATTTTTAGATCTCGATATGAAAATTGCTAAGGTGATAACAAGTTGTATCTGAGAATGACAGTGAATATGTTCGACTGTGGCATCAATAGTTGGGCCATATGAGTGAAAAAAGGATTGAAGGTATTATCTCATCGCAAGTTACTTCCTATTCTAAAGTCTTTAAAGTTAGATTTCTGCAAGCACTGTATTTATGGAAAATAGAATAGGCAGAAATTTAAAACTGGAAGACACATCAGTGAGGGAATCCTTAATTATATCCATTCTAATGTTTGGGGACCATCCCCTACTATTTTGTATGGAGGATCATCATACTTTGTTACTTTTATAGATGATTTCTCTAGGAATGTTTGGATCTATATTTTGAAGAGAAAGGCTGATGTATTTTTTTTTTTTAAGCAGATTAGAGCTTTAGTGGAAAAGAGCACTGGTAGGTCCATTAAATGTTTAAGAACTGATAATGGTGGTGAATTTACGTCAATGGAATTTGAGAACTATTGCAAGGAGTTTTGGATTGATAGGCATAAAACTACTGCCTATACTCCTCAACAAAACAGAGTTTTTGAACGCATGAACAAGACTCTTCTAGAGAGAGCAAGGAGTATGCTTAGTAATGCCAACTTGCAACAGGAACTGTGGGCAGAAGTAGTATCTACAACTTGTTATCTGGTGAATCGATCACCATCAACAACAATAGAGTGCAAGATTCCTGAAGAAGTATGGATAGGTCATCCTTGTAATTATTCTAATCTTAAAGTTTTTGGTTGTGAAGCCTATGTTCTAATTATGAAACATCAACATTCTAAATTAGATCCAAAATAAAAAAAGGCTTATCTTTGTTGGATATGGTGATGGTATTAAGGGGTACAGGTTGTGGGATCCTACTGCCCACGAGATCACCATTAATAGAGATGTAATATATGATGAACCATTTATCATCAAATCAGATGTAGATGTTCAAATGAAACAGGTAGAAGTACCTAGGTATCAGTTTGAAACTCGTTCAACTACAGATGAGAGTGAACATGAACAAGTTTTTGAAGATGTTCATGAAGAGGTTCTTGCAGAGGAAAACATGGATGATGATGTCAATCAACAAATTGTGGATGAGCCACAAACTTCCCTAAGGAGGTCTACATGGGTTAGAGTTCCTCCAAGAAGGTATGATGATTTTGTTTCATTAGTTTCTTTAAGTACTAATGATGATGAAACTTTGTTCTATCAGGAAACTATGGAGGGTTCTAACAGTGAAAAATGGAAAGAAGCAATGAATGATGAAATGAATTCTTTAGAAAGGAATGCTACATGGGACCTGGTAGAACTTCCAAGAGACAAGAAAATTGTAGGTTGCACGTAGGTCTACAAGCTGAAGAAGGGTGTTGATGATAAGGTAGAAAGGTACAAAGCAAGGCTGGTTGCAAAAGGATATTCTCAGAAAGAAGGTATTGACTTTCATGAGATTTTTTCACCAGTTGTTAAGATCGTTTCAATTCAAATTGTGTTAGCATTAGTTGAATTACTTGATTTGGAGTTGGAGCAGCTAGATGTTAAGACTGCTTTCTTACATGGAGATTTGGATGAGGAAATTTACATGGAACAACATGAAGGGTTTGTTCAAAATCGCAACAAGAAATTTGTTTGCAAGCTCAAGAAATCATTGTATGGTCTGAGGCAGATGCCCAGACAATGGTACAAGAAATTTGACTCTTTCATGATGAGCCAGAATTATACAAGGAGTGAGTATGCTCGTTGTGTTTACTTTAAGAAATTGAATAATGACATATTCATTATCTTAGTATTGTATGTTGATGATATGATTTTAGCAAGCAAAAGCATAACTGAGATCAACAGGTTGAAGGCTCAAATGGCTAGGACGTTTGATATGAAAAATCTAGGAGCAACAAAGCAGATTTTGGGCATGGAGATATCCAGAGATAGGAGGAATGGTAAGCTTTGGTTGTCACAACAGAAGTATATTGAGAAGATACTTTTGAGGTTTGGTATGAATAGTGTGAAACTAGTTTCAATCCCTTTCGCTTCTCATTTTAAGTTTTTTTCAAGTTTATGTCCTAGTACAAAAGAAGAAAAGGAATATATGTCTTGAATACCATATGCTAATGCAATAGGAAGTTTAATGTATGTGATGGTTAGTACAAGACCAGACATTTCACATGCAATTGGGGTTGTCAACAGATATATGGAAAATCCAGGTAAAGAGCATTGGGAAACAATGAAATGGGTGCTTCAGTATTTAAGGGGAACTAATGATTATTGTATCACCTATAACAATGGTTGTGAGTTAGTCTGTGGATATGTTGATTCTGATTTTGTAGGTGATTTGGACAAGAGGAGATCAACTTCAGGATATGTCTTTACTCTTATAGGTGGAGCTATTAGTTGGATTTCAAAGCTACAGAACATTGTTTCTTTATCCACTACAGAAGCAAAATACATTACTGCTTCACATGCTTGCAAAGAGGCGGTTTCGTTAAAAGGTTTGTTTGGTGATTTTGGAAGGATGCAAGACAAAGTAAAGCTACTTTGTGATAGTCAAAGTGTTATTCACTTGGCCAAGAATCTATCCTACCTCAGTAAAACTAAACATATTCCTATTAAGTACCATTTTGTAAGACAGGTCATCAATGAAGGTGGAGTTTCTCTTGAAAAAGTTCATACAAAAGAGAATTGTGAAGATATGTTCACAAAACCAGTGCTTTTAGAGAAGCTACAATGGTGCTTGGTTTCTCTTGGCTTGCAGAAAAAGTGCTAGAATAAAATAATGAGCAAGGTATCAGATAATTTTTTTGTCAAGGTGGAGATTGTTGAAATGGTTGACAACGGAACCCATGGATTCGAGGAACAATCATCTACATCAACTCCTCTTCTTCAGGATTCGGTTGTCTATGTGTCAATTCCGTTGGAGCATGCATAGGAGAGCATTTATTGCTCAGTTAGTAATTTGTTTGAGCTATGACTATAACCCTAGGTGAATTATTAATTCAATGTATGTGAGAAGAGGGGAGCGAGTTATAAAACTGTAAAACCTCCATTAATGAATAGTGAGAAGCATCGATACCTTTGCTTGGTGGACGTAGCCCAAAGTTGGGCGAACCACGTCAATTTATGTGTTTCTTTTATTGTTTTGCCATTTGATATGATGTGTTTTGTATTCTCTGTTGCATACTAGTTAAGGTTTGTGGCTGACTGGGTTAACAATATCTTCATTGGGTCTTACCACAATTAACGTACATTAGGTATACACAAATTTCAAGAACTATAGTTTTGAGATTGTCCATATCTAACAGGTAAGATATTGCATTCCATACATAACAACATCTAACCACCTTATAGTTTCATGTTAGCATAAGTTGTTGTATCCTAATCCCTAAGCTAATAGGTGTTCATATGTTTCTCTTACTAGTTACAAGGGATAAACATGTTTACAACTAATAATGGTATATTTGTATACAACATCTATGTAATATTTGACTTTTTAATAAACTTTAAGCATCACTTTTTCAACTACCTGATGATGATTAAAGTTTACAATTGGTTTATCAACTGTAATCAATCAATAAAAACAAAAACAGTGTAATCACCTACTGTAAATGAAAAAATTTCAAAACATTTATATATTAAATTGATTTAAATATATTTAAACATAATTACTATTTTGACAAAATATGTAAGGACGATATTATTGATATATTGATATGCACTTAAAATCAACATTTGTTATATTTTAAAACGACAAGAATCTAATATAATAGTTCATGAATTT